>PVKE010016938.1:0-31368 GCA_004027555.1 Craseonycteris thonglongyai
GTAGTCTTATACAGCGAATATAGGCCTAAACCTATGTTTTAACTGTAAAATTAGGGGGTCGTCTTATACGCCCGGTCGTCTTATACGCCGGAAAATACGGTATCTAATCTCTGTCTCTCCTCTCTGTTCATACATATTATCTACACAACACACACACATACATACACACACTCACAATCTTCTATTGCCAGCATTTTACCACTTTGAGTAAAGTGTGAACATGTTACTATGTTACACTTTGAGGAAAGTATGAAAACCGTACTTCTATTTAAGTTCCTTTACCTTCCCTACTTCTAAATGTTAGACACCAGATGGTATTTAATTTTTGTTTCAATCCTCAAATATGATTTATAAAACTCCTGGGAAAGATAGTCTGTTGCATGTACCCATATTTCTGCTCTTTTTGTTACTCTTTCTTCTTCTTCTTCTTCTTTTTTTTGTTAAATTTATTGGGGTGACATTAATTGATATCAATTACATTGTTTCCAGGTGTACAATTCTACATTGCATTGTCTACACATTGAATTATGTGCTCACCACCCAGAATCAGCTCATTTTACTCTTTCTTCTTGATGCACTAAGATTCCTTTATTTCTTATCATGTCCTTTCTTTTTCAAGGACTTCCTTTAAGGGTATATCTGCTAGTGACAAATTCTTTTAGAAATTCTTCTTTGTTTGATGATATTCTCTTCCCTCTTCATTCCTGAAGGATAGTTTCTCTGGATATAAAATTTGTGGTTGACAGTTCTGTTCTTTCAGTGCTTTAAAAATAATGTGTGTTCCTGCCTTCTGGTCTCTGGTTTTAGATGAGAAATCCACTGTCATTCAAAATGGTGGTCTTCTGTAGGTAATGCATCTGTTTTCTCTGGCTGCTTTCCAGATTTCTCTTTGTCTTTAGTTTGCAGAAGTTTAATTCTGATGTGTTTTTCCATGATTTCCTTGGGTTTATTCTGTTTGGTGTTTGCTCAGCTTTTTACATGTGTACATTTGTGTGTGTGTTTTACAGTTCTGGGGAGGTTTTAGCCATTATTTCTTTGTGTACTCTTACAGTCCTATTTTTTTTCTTTCCTTCTGGGACTCTGACTATATAAATGTTAGTTCTTTATTATTAGAGTCTCACAGGCTCCTGAAGCTTTGTTCATACATGTTTGGTCAGTTATCTCAGTTGCTCAGATTGGTGAAATTCTGTTCTTTTCTCAAGTTTACTGGTTCTATCCTTGGTCAGCTCCCTTGCACTAATGAGCCCATCCAGAGGGTATTTATTTCTGTTAATGTGCTTTTCAGTTTTGTAATTTCCATTTGGTTCCTTTTTATAACTTATAATCTTTTAAAAAATTGAGATATAATTGACATATAACATTAGGTTCAGGTGTACAACATAATGATTCAGTATTTGTACACATTGCAAAATGATCAACACCATACATCTATGTAATATTTGTCACTTTATAACCTTGTAACAATTTATAAAAAATTTTTTCTTATGATGACAACTTTTAAGATCTACTCTCTTAGCAACTTTCAAATATGCGATAAGTGTTATTATTAACTGTAATCTCCATACTATACATTACATCTCCATGACTTACTTATTTTGTAAGTGTAAGTTTGTACCTTTTGACTCTTTTCACCCACCCACCCGGAACCCTCTGCCTCTGGCAAACACTAATCTGTTTTCTATATATATAAGCTTGATGCTTTTGTTTTTTTTGAGATTCCACATATTAGTGATATGATATGGTATTTGTCTTTCTCTGTCTGACTTATTTTACTTAGCATAATACCCTTGGGGTCCGTCCAGGTTTTCATGAATGGCAAGATTTCCTTCTTTTTATGGCTGAATAGTTTCCATTGTATCATCTCTACCATATTTTCTTATCTGTTTATTGATGGAGCCTTAGGTTGTGCCCATCCTTGGCTATTATAAACAACACTGCCGTGAATATCGGATGTTTATATTTTTGAGTTAGTGTTTTTGTTTTCTTCAGATAAATACCTAGAAGTGGAATTGATGGATCATATGGTAGTTATTTTTATAACATATACAGGACCAGAGAAGAGGTTGGAGTACTTGCTGGTTCTGGAAATTATATACCTCTCTATACTATTTCTAGTCCTTAGTACAGGGCCTGACACACGGTAGATATTGAAATATTTGAATAAATAAATGGAGGCAGTATACAAATGTAATCAAATTAAGTATTAATGAACTCTTATTAAGTTAAAAGACACAGGTTAGGGGAAGCCGGGATGGCTCAGTGGGTTAAGCGCTCGCTTTGTAGCCCCGGGGACCAAGGATTGAATCCTGGCCCCGGCCCGTGTGGACCCATTTGCTGAACTGGGGACTGCCCCCAGTTCGGTTCTCACTGGGGTAAGACCTGGCCCAGTTCCTGCCCTGTGCAGCCCTGTGCCCACCTGTGGAATGAAACTACGTGGAAAAACCAATGATGTGCAACTATGGAGACTGTTCTGGGCCCTCCTCCTTCTCTCTCTCTCTTTCTCTCTCTCTGTCAAAAACAATAAAAAAATAAATAAATCTTTAAAGACAGGTTAGACTGAAGAGAAAAACAAAATCTATGTGCTGTTTATAAGGCAACACCTAAAGGATAATGACAGAAGAGGTTTGAAAATGAACAATGGGAAAAGTAGGCAAATATGAATCAAAATTTTTTGTGTAGAAATATTGTCAGACTCAGTGTATTTATGGCAAAATATTAGCACCTGAGAGGAATAATATATAATGATGAAATGTTGATTGTTTTTACTAGGAGGTTATAATAATTCTGATTGTATGAATCTAATAGCCCAACTTTAAACTATAAAGGAAAAAGTTGACTGAACTAAAGAAAATATCGACAAACCCAGAATCACAGTAGGAAATTTTCACAAACTTCTCTCAGTAATTTTTAGGTTCAGCAGACAAAAATAAGTAAAAGTATAGAAGATGGACCATTATAAACAAATTTGATTTTGTAAGCATATATAGAACACTGTTCCCAACTATTGGAAAATACACTCCCCCCCCCTTTCCCTCCCACCAAGCTCATATTGAACATTTGTGGAAATGGGCATGCTCTAGGCCAGGGTTTAGCAAACCCTTGGTAAATGGTCAGACAGTACGGTGTTCTGCTTGATGGGTCACGTGGTCTTTCTTACACCCACTCAGCTCTGGGTGGTAGAGTGAACGCAGCCATACACAACGTGCAGACACGTGCTGGTGGCTATATTCCAGTGGAAGGTTACAAACATAGGTGCCTGGCTGGATTTGGCCTCCAAGTCTTAGTGTGCTAGCTCCTGCGTAAGGCCATAACAGTCTCAGACATAGCTTGAGGAACAAGGCAAGGGTCGGGGCTCTGTACTGTCCAGCGTAATAATTACTGTCGCTGTGTAATTTGACAGTGAGGTAGCAGCACAGAGACAGATAAAGAGACGAAGGAAGCAGAATAGAGATGCAGAAACACATCTTTATGGAAACTTTACATATGTCTGAGTGACAGTACACATTAGTGAGAGAAGGATAAACCATTCCCTCAATAGTGTATTGATGGAATAATTGGTCACCTAATGGGAGCAAGTGAAATGGGATCTCTGCTGCACAACCTACGCAATTTCAGGCGGATTAAAGGCTTAATAAAAACGACTGACACTTATGTAGCACTTACTACATGCTTGACCTTGTTCGAGCGTTTACACACGTTTAACCCTTTGATTGTTGCATTTATCTTTAATGGTAGGTGCTATTATTGCCACTATGATATATTTTAATATGAGGAAACTGAGGCAAGCATAGAAAAATCAAGTAATTTGCCCAGGATGACAGTAGCAGAGCCATATTCAAGCCCAGGTAGTCTGGCTCTAGCATCTGTGCCCTTGCTCACTATTCTGTGCTGCCCCTTTCACTGAAACTTGCAGGACAGAAGTGTACATTTTTAAATATAGAGTCATGTTTTTATGATCTCTGAATAGGAAAGAATTTTTTTTGTCTTTTTTTTTTTTTAGAGATTTTATTATTATTATTATTATTATTATTATTTTGAGAGAAGGTGAGAGAGAGAGAGAGAAGGGGGAGGGCCCAGAGCAGTTTCCATATTGTATATAGTTAGTTGTGACATGGTTTCATTCTACACAGGTGGATGTGGAGCCGTGCAGGGCAGAAACTCAACCGGGGCCTCCTGCATGGGACACAGGAACCTTTACCACTGAGCCATCCCGGTGGTTACCAGCTGTGCCACAGTTCAGCATGTGGGGTTGCACAGACCGGGGCTGGGAATCAAGCCCCAGACCTCATGATTTGCAAGGCGAGCATTCAACTGCTGAGCTATCCCAGCATCCCAGGATTTTTTTCTAGGAAGCATTTTACATGTATTAGTTGTAAAGAAACAAAAGTCAATACAAATGGCTGCCTAAGAACTTCTGTTTGTCAGGAGAGAATACTATGAAGGAAGTGATGAGGGAAGTCAGAAATTGGGAGAACATATTTGTAATACTTACAACAAGAAGGGATTATAACCATAACTCGGAAGAATTCCTGCCCTACCAAAAAGGCGTGAGAGTTTTGTTGGCCTACATCTTCTTCCACGATTGGTATTGCTAGACTTTACTTTCTTCTGATCCTAGAGGCTATAACATGGTATATTTATGGCTTTAATTTGCTGTCCTTAAATTTTAGTGAGGATAAAACTAAATAGCCATTTTTTTTTTTCTTCCATGAGGAGCGTATAGGAAATAGGACATGGGACTGTCCAGTGGACTCTTTGGGGAGTGGGTTGTGATTCTATCTTCAGCTACTCCCGGGTCTATAAATTTTATCAGAGAAGCACCCATGATCAGATCAGCTTCTCTGGTTGATTTTTTATTTCTAGGAGATTTTATTATTTATATTTATTTTAGACTGTACTCTTAAATCATTTGATAGAACACTGTGCATTTGTTGATACAGTTTATAACATTTGAAAGTATTAACATTTTATTTATTCTTTCTGAGTCCACAGCTATTAGGAAATAACCTAAAACTTCAGGCAGGATTTGCTTTGCAGAAATGATTTCCTTCTAATGTGTGCTCTTTCAAAGGAATTCAGAATCCTGTTACATAAGAGGCTGAACAGCTTTAATCCCACACGTTGATATTTACTGACCAGTTATACTTCAAGCAAAAGTTTAAAATTTCTCTAATTATCAAAGTTATGCATACTCATGTAAGAAAATTTGGGAAACACACACATGTAGATGATAAACTGTTTAGAGAACTGTGACTTAACACATGGGGCATATTCCTTTGTGGCCTTTTGTTTTTCTATCTTTAGGTACATGGTTGAGAATAAGTCCCCCTTTAGAAGAGCTTTAAGGTCTGATTATGCCAAAAACATAATCATGAGTCAAAGTTGGTGATCCAGTTTTAGTAACTGTATATTTTCCTATTGTATCTATGATTTTCCTGGGCATGGTTGTTTTTTCTTAAAAGTTATGACCACGTTAAATGCTTTTGAGAGATGAACTGGGAGCATGTTCCAGTTCTCAATTTATTGCCTCTCAGCTCCAAGTCCAGCCTCCATCACACTGGCTTGTAGCAAGGAGCTGCCCCCAGAAACATTTCTCCTTTGCCAGCTGGCATCTCATTAGGGTTTGTCAGGAGAAGATGCTGGAGAGAACAACTCGGCAGAAGCGACTTTTCTTCCTGCCCTGGCATTCTGTCCTCCTCCTTGCTCTTTGGCACTGAGTGTGTGTGTGTGTGTGTGTGTTAACCCCCGGTGAAGCTTGCCTCCTTGTGAGTTTTAGCAGCAGCACCCAAGGTGGTCTTTAAAGCAAGCTCCCAGGCACCCTCATGGGCAGTTTCCTAGTGAGCTTTGCTGATACCCTGGTGGCACTTCCACCATCCAGAGGGCTAACACGACACCATCTCCGCAGAGATTTGAATTTGAGCTGGGGATGGGAGAGGACTGTCCCGTGCACTACAGGACACATGGCCTGTCCCTGGTAGCACACCCTGCCACCCCCAGTCATGACTATCAACAGGGTCTCCAGGTGTTGCCAAATGTCTGTGCAGGGGACCAAATCCCCTCTGGCTGAGCTCCACAGATACGGCCGAGCCCTCCTTGCATGGCAATGTTTTCTTCTCTTGGTGTCTGTGGTGATTGCCTCTCTTGAGTTTTTCCCTTTATACTTACTGCTCCTTTTCCCTCTGCTTTGCTGACTCCTCTCTCCCTGGCTTCTTAATGTCCACACTCTCTCCTGAACTCCACACTCTGTCCAGCGGATTATCAAACTCTTCACCCAGATCTCTAGTAGACATCTCAGACGTAATATGTCTGTGAGTGAACTGATCTCTGCCTTATCCCACCGTCTCCGTTTGCAGCTGTCTCATTCCATTTGATGGCAGTTTTTGTTGTCCAGGCCAAAAACTTGAGTCACGCCTGACTTGTTTCTCTCAAACCTCACATGCAGTCCATTAGGAAGACCTGTTGGCTCTACCTTTACCATTTACTCTGAATCTGCCCTTTTCTCACTATCTTCACCCTATCACCAAGCTCTCGTGCTTTAGTTTACTGAGTAGCCTAACTAGTCTTCTGGCTTCTGCCCTTGTGTCTTTAACCCTGTCATCACAGGGGGCCCTGGAAAATAGTAAATCATGTAATTCCTCTCTTCAGAATTCTGCAATGGCTCCTGCCTTTCACTAAGAGTTAAGCTGAAGTACCTGTCACATGGTAGGTGTTCAAAACATTTTTGTTGAATGAATGAACTGCTACATCAAATCCACTCAAAAGCATTTTTTTTTCTATTTTGCTGACATTTTAATACTTTTGACTACCAGTCCTTCTTTCTTGAATGTTCTCCTTCATCTATAGTCCTTTCTTCTTATCTTTCTGTCTGGTTGTCTGTCTGCTTTGTGGCTTCACTTCGTACATACACTGTCACATAAATCTCTCTTAAAATCCCTGGTCGCCTTCCTCCATTCTATACTCTTCATCTTTTCTTGATGATTTCAGTTGTGTCAGTAGTTAAACTGGTACCTCCAGGTTGATTCTTCTCAATTGCAGAATAATAATATATTTATCCAAGAAGTCTTCCATTAAATTTTCATCATATGCCCATTCTAGGGGGATGAGAAGTGGTAATGGTATGTCATTTGGCTTTGATTTGTATATCCTTAATGACTAATGATGATGAAGATCGTCCTTATTTAGCCATTTGTATGACTTCCTTTGCATATTTTTAAAGATTTATTTTTATTGTTTTTGACAGAGGGAGAGAGAGCGAAAGAGACAGAGACAGAGAGAAGGGGGAGGGCCCAGAACAGTCTCCATAGTTGCATATCACTGGTTTTTCCACACAGTTTCATCCCACAGGTTGGCGCATGGGGCTGCACTGGGCAGGAACTGGGCCGGGGTCTCACCCAGTGAGAACCAAACTGGTGGCACTCCCCAGTTCAGCATATGGGTCCGCATGGGCCAGGGCTGGGATTTGATCCTCGGTCCCCGGGGCTGCAAAGTGAGAGCTTAACCCACTGAGCCATCCTGGCGTCCCCCTTTGCGTATTTTTAAATAGAATCATTTGTCTTTTTGTTATTGAACTGTAAAAGTTCCCTATATATTCCGAATACAAAGTTCTTATCAGATATATAATGTGCAGATATTTTCTTGCAGTTTGTGGGTTGTTTTTTTCAATATTTTTTCTTTTCTAAATTGAGATGTAATTGATATCATAATATATATCACTTTAAAGTGCACAATTCAGTGGGTTTTACCATTCAGAATGTTGTGTAATCATCACCACTCTGTACTTCGGGACTATTTTCATCACCCCCCAAAGGAACCCAGTATCCGTTAGCAGTCAGTTCTCAGTCCCCACTCCCTGCAGCCCCTGGCAGCCACGTATCTCCTTTCTGTCTCTATGGATTCGCCACGTCTGCTTTATTACTTTCTTATATGGCGTCTCTTGAAGCACAAAAAGGTTTTAATTTCCATTAAGTTCAGTTTATCAGTTTCCTTTTATGTTGAGTTATTGTTGTCACATTTAAGAAATCATTGCTTAACTCAAGGTCACAAAGATTTACTTCTATATTTTCTTAGTTTCTATAATTTAGCTTTTACATTTAGGACTGTGGTTCCTTTTGAGTTAATGTTTGTGTATGGTATGATAACGATTCAGTACATCTTTCTGCAAATGGATATCCAATAGCCCTAGCATCATTTATTGAAGGGATATATTATTTTGAATCTTGCAGACCACATATAGTTGGATCTTGAGTTTTTATCTAGTCTGACAGTCTCTGGTTGGACTCCTTGTTTTCTGTTCACACTCCCACCTTGGTCCTTGCAGAGATGGTCGGTGGCTTTCCAGGGGTTTTACCTAGTTTCCTGGTGTGGGCTCCTGTCCACTGTCCCAAATCTGTTCGCTATACTGATTAACTTACTTGCCTGGCTCCTGGACCTTGAATTTGCAAACCCTGGCATAAAATGTCATGTGACCCTTGTAATTCTTCCTATTCATTATTTTCTTCACTAAGTATTTAATGAGTGTCTGTTACTGGTAAGTGATAGGCACTGTTCTAGGTACTAAAGAGAGTGTATCTGTAAGCCTTTGTTGATGAACTTAACCACTCTAAAATGTAGTGGTGAAAAACAACCATTTATTTAGTTCATGCCTCTGTGGGTTGATAGTTGTTAGCTCATGGTTCTTTGGGATGATGGTTTGTACTGGGTTCAGTCTGAGGTGCTTTTGGTCTTGGCTGGGCTCAGTTGTGCATTTGTGGTCAGCTAGGCAGTTCTCCTTTGGGAGGCTGGTTGGCCGTCATCCAAGGCAGGAGTTGGAAATCTATGGCCCCTGATTCTGTATGCTCCCCAAGCTGGGAATGTTGTTTATATGTTTGAAGCGTAAAAAAATAAAAAAGGAGTTTGTGCCAGAGATCATATATGGCCCTCAGAGCCTAGAGTTTTTACTCGCTCTCCCTTTGCCGAAAAAGTTTTTCAATCCCTGGTCTAAGGCAATGGGAGTTGATTTACTTGGCTCTTTGTTTCTCATCATTCAATAGGCAGAGACAGGGTTCTTCTAAGAGAGTGCAAGCATGCAAAACTCAGAGGCTGACATTTGGAGTTAGCATAACATTGCTGCTGCTACATTCCATTGGCAAAAGCAAGTTTACAAGGTCAGTGGAAATGCAACAGATGAAATAAAAGACGGGTTTTTTTAGTGAGAAGAGCTGTAGTCATATTTGAGCAGGTGTAAATAAAAGGAGACAAATTGTGGCCATTTTTGACATCTGCCACAGTAGTGGAAGAACAGAAAGCTCCCTGCCATTGTGGAGTGTACATTCTGTTGGTAGTGAAAGGATTCTCATGTTTCATTATACCCTTAAATATGTGCTTTACTCAACCACCCTGCCCTGGTTGCATATCCCTGGATACTCCTCGGATTTCTCACTTCCCTTTCCTTTCAGTCCTGCTTTATAAATGTTCCTGGAATGAAAAAAAATAGGATTTTCTTTCCTCATTTGCCTGGTGAACTCCATCTCCTTCCAGCCCATTCATGTGTTGGAGGCATCTCCTGCCCGTACGCTCTGTGCTCTGAGTCTCTCTGTGCTCTCTAACCTACTTGGTTATTGCACTGGTTAATGCTGAATTGTAATGTGTAATTTCGTATCTCCTTTGTAAGGTGTCTTACTTACCGATTTCCCTTTCTGTCCAACAATTGGGGTATGCCATGATAGCTCAACAGACTGAGTGCTTGCCTTGCAACTGTGAGGTCCAGGGACCGAATCCCGGCCCCAGCCCGTGCAAACCCATATGCTGAACTGTGGCCCAACTGGTAACCACCAGGATGACAGCAGAGGTTCTTGCCTCCCATATGGGAGGACCCCAGTTCAGTTCCTGCCCTGCGCAGCCTCATATCCACCTGTGTGGAATGAAACTGTGTCACAAACTAATGGTGTACAACTATGGAGACTGCACTGGGCCCTCCCCCATTCTCTGTCTGTCTCTCTCAACTCCTCTCCAACAATAAAAATAAATCTTATAAAAAAAAGAAAGAAAAACAAAAAACAAGTGTTTATTATATGCCTACTCTGTCAGGCACTGTGCTGAAGCTAGAAATAAACAGAACAGACAAGGAAGGTTCTTACATTCATGGAACTACGTACATAAGTAGTCTTTTTACTAATACTGCTTTTTAACAAAATTAGTATATTAGGTTTTGATTTTTCAGTATGACTTCAAACCATTTTTCATCCACAAGTTTTCTAGGTTTTATTCTTTTGAAATTTTATCTTTATTGCCTTAACAACATCACTTTTGATCTTTATAGTTGTTATGCAATATGTATGTTTCAAAAACTAAGTGTATTAAATCTTTACACATATGTTGAAATTCATGTACTATATTGATTAGCAGTTCATGCTTTTATTGGTTATTCACTTTTTTATCCTTGGTCTCTAAGGGTAGTACATCATAACATTTTAGAATATAGGGCTAAGGTTTGTAGACTATTTTTCCTCAAGGAAAATTAGATTTTAGTGTTCAGTATAATGCCAAATAAATAATGCGTACTTAATAAGCATTTGCTCGTGGTTAATAGCCTCTTTGGTTTTGTGTTTCATTGAATTTCACCCAAGATGATTATTCTTGATTGACTTTTAAATGGGTAAATAAGTTCTTGACCCTCATTATAATAAATATAATAGCTTTTTCCATTATGACTCAAAATGATACTTGCCTCCCTTTCTCTCCCCATTGACTGTAAAAATATTAATGTGTAAATTTGGAATGTGTCTATTTCACAATTGCTAACTTGAAGCATTTTGAAAATGTGCATATGACTTTTATAAATTGATGCCTACAGAAATGAAATTAAGGGCAATTTAGAAAAGTGATTTATTACCTTAAAAGAACTAATAGTATGATTCGTCTTAACAGGTTATTAGTCATATCATTCATTTAGTCTTTCATTCTTAGTTCAGTCATTCATCCATTTAATAAACATTTTTTGAGTGCTTACTGGAGGGCTGTCCAGAAAAATTCTAGCCAGAAACGCCTCTATTTTTCATATTACTTGGCTGGTTCCTTTCCGGACAGGCCTCATATTTGGTCACTGTGCAGGATACTGGTGTTATAAAGAGGAATTAAACTTAGTTGACATATAGAGGGAGATTTTTATTTTATATTTAAATCTGTATTTAAGATTTGAAATATTACAGTAGGCTAGAATATAATCATTTATCAGATGCAAAAGGAGAGCAAAGAAGAACTTCTTGGGATCTTAACCTGCAAGCATCTCATCTGGCCATTTTATAAAATGTAACCAATGATATTCTGATATTTTGGATTGAAAGCATAAGGCTATAGAATCTATAGTATAGATCTTTCATAAATGAAGGAGTTTTGGAAATGCTAATAGCATCTGGTAATTACTCTAAATCTTTGTGTCATATTTCTTGCAGTGCATTTGTGAGGACTGAATTAAATGTTTGGAAATAATGATTGTTGAACATTTTTATATAAACAAAATGTAAAAGTCAACAAAATATAAAAATGTTTATATCAACAAAAAATTATATGAACACATGCATCTTATGAAAGCTGATGCCATATGAATTATTTAATATCTAAGAAGTTCAAAATGAAGGATAATTGTTAGAATTCTTATAGAATAATGTAAATTATTTTGATTGTAGTCTTAGAGAAAATTATAGTTTAATCAGAAAAGGGCTGAAAAACAATTATTTTTCTCTCAATAACCTCTTCACAATTCCAGTGTGTTATGTAAGAGATATACTTTTATATAAGTGAAATCATATAATTGTCTTCTATGGTATATTGTATTATTGTGTAGAAGACCAAATTAAGACATGCAAATGTTAGTGAGATAGAAACAGAAGATTTCTCTAATGGCCAGCTGGTTCTATGAATGGTAAAGAGGCTGCACAGAAGCTCATGTCTTTACAAGCCTAAGTGATTTTTATTTTATTTTTGTTTTGTTTTTTTAATTTAAACCTGACTAATAAATTAATCCACAGATCAGCAAGGAGGTTTAATGTATTCAGAAATTGAAAGCTAGGCCAGTTGGGGGCGGGGGTTCATTTTTTTCATTCACTTCAAATGGAAAGGATATATTTAACCATTGATCTGGGTAATGTTAATAACTAGTTTATAGGGGATGTGAAAAGGTGCTTTCCCTCCTTTGGTGCTTCTTTACTTTTAGAAACAAACCTAATTTTTTTGTATGGCTGAAACAGTTTGGGTATGCAATTGTAGCTATACACATTGTTATAGCAAGGTCACTCTCAAAATTCTGTTCTGTTTTGTTTTTAAACACTTATTTTAAAATAAAATCTAAACGAAGTCATTTAGAGGTCCATTTTGATTTTGCATTGCAGGAGTTCCTAGACTCGAAACTACTCCTTAACCAACCTATGCCACTCCAATAAATTTTTTTTTTTTAAGATTTATTTTTATTGTTTTTGACAGAGAGAGAGAGAGAGAGAGAGAGAGAGACAGAGACAGAGACAGAGACAGAGAGAAGGGGGAGGGCCCAGAACAGTCTCCAGAACAGTCTCCATAGTTGCACATCATTGGTTTTTCCACATAGTTTCATTCCACAGGTGGGCGGGGCTGCACAGGGCAGGAACTGGGCCGGGGTCTCGCCCCGGTGAGAACTGAACTGGGGGCACTCCCCAGTTCAGCATATGGGTCCGCACAGGCTGGGGCCGGGATTCGATCCTTGGTCCCTGGGCTGCAAAGTGAGTGCTTAACCCACTGAGCCATCCCAGTGTCCCCACCCCAATAAATTTAACAATTAAAAAGAAAACTATTCCTTAGAAAAGTAGTATGGAAGTTTCTCAAAAAATTAATAAAACTACCTTATGACCCAGCAATACCACTTCTGAATATTTATCCAAAGTAATCTAAAACACTAATTCGAAACGATAAATACATTCATATGTTCATTGCAGCATTATTTACAGTAGCCAAGATATGGAAGCAACCTAAGTGTCTATGGAGAGATGAATGGATAAGTAAGAGGTGGTTACATATACACAATGGAATGTTAGCTGAATGAAATCTTATGATTTGTGGTAACATGAATGGACCTAGAGGGTATTATGCTAAGTGAAATAAGTCAAGCAGAGCAAGACAAATACCGTATTTTCCAGCGTATAAGACGACCGGGCATATAAGACGACCCCCTAATTTTACAGTTAAAACACAGGTTTAGGCCTATATTCGCTGTATAAGACTACAGCCTCGGAAGTGGGGGGTCGTCTTATACAGCGAATATAGGCCTAAACCTATGTTTTAACTGTAAAATTAGAGGGTCGTCTTATACGCCGTAAAATACGGTACCATATAATTTCACTTATATGAGCCTGTCCAGAAAACATCTAACCATAAATGCCTCTGTTTTTCATATTACACAGCTCGGAAAGCCCTTGTATGTGGAATCTAAAAAACAAGCTAACAAAACAGAAACACACTCATAGATACAGAGAACAAACTGATGGTTACCATGTCGGGAGACTGGGTGAAAAAGGTAGAAGGATTAAGAAGTACAAATTGACAGTTATAAAATAGTCATAAGGATGTAAAGTACAGCATGAAACAGCATGAAATTATTATCAATAATACGATAATAACTACATATGATGACAGGTGGGTACTAGACTAATTGGGGAATCACTTCCTAAGTGATATAAATGTCTAACCACTGACTGCACAACTAATATAATATAATATTGAATGTCTCCTTTCCCCCTTCTCTGTAAAGGGGAATTAAACTTGTCCTTATCTAGTAATAAGAATAGTGAAGTTGGAATTAGAGCAAGCACATGCTGTCTTTTAAATTGATTACTGATTCCATCATTCATAACTGATTAAATGTCTTGATTTTTGTAGACCTTCCTCCTCCTCCTCCTTTTCTTTCTTCCTCATCTCATTGTCGTATGATTCACTTGTGTTATAGTCCCCTCCCCCACAATACAAAGGGAAAGAAGGTAGCACTTAAATAAGAATGACTTGACTTTTCATTCACTTGTGTATTATTTAACTGTGTTTGACGCTGGCAGAATATTTCTTTACTACATTTGTATATATTGAATCATATATTACACTACATATATGCAGTCACTCTTTCAGTCCAAAACCATAGAATTCATTTTTTTTCTACTTGTATTTGGGACACTATAGTTAATAGTTCAGAAGCTCAGAGGCTTGTCTCCGTATTTTTTCTGTGTACTAACTGTCCCTCCCCCTACCAACAGTCTTTCTCCAGTGTGTCCCCTCTACCTTCACTGGCAACTGCCCTTTTTTAAATCCAAGGACTTACATCAAGCTTGTCCACCGCAGCCCACATGCAGCCAAGGACAGCTTTGAATGCTGCCCAACACAGACTTGTAAACTTTCTTAAAAAATATTAGATTTGTTTTTTTTAGCTCATCATTAGTGTTAATGTATGTTATGTGTGGCCCAAGACAAAGAATTCTTCTTCCTTTGTGGCCCAGGGAAGCCAGAAGGTTGGCCACCCCCAATTTACAGACCTGTTCCTTGTTTAACTCTCCAGCCCCTTCTCTTGTCACTCCTCATTGTCAGGCCCAACTGTACGGAGTTCCCTGTAGTTCATGAAATGTTTCTTGTCTTCTCTTCCCTCCGTGTGTGTGTACATACTTACCTGTTTCTACTTGGAGTGTTCAGTTGGGGCCCCTCCCTTTCTCATCACCTGGCCAGCGCCTGTAAGCCTGTTCAGAGCCTTTCCTGGAACCAATTCATGACACACCTCCAGCTCTTCTGTGCTCCCATAGCATCCCATAGAAGCCTCTATGGTCACTCTCCGTGGGGGACCCAAAAACCCTGGAATTTATTTATACAAAACTGCATAGTTATTCCTCCGTGTTTAAACTTCAGTCACTCGATGCAGTACACCTCATGAGAGAGACACTTTTTTGAACTGGCTGATTGTGATGTCCTTTCGTGCTTCTGCTGTTCTTTGTTTCACCTCTTTCACGTCAGCCAAATGTTTCCCTTTGGGGACCTTTTTCATCCAGGGAAACAAACAAAGTTGATCAGGGCAAGATTGGGTGAATAAGGAGGAGTGCGGCATGGGGGTCATGCCATTTTTGATCAACAACTGCTAAACGCAGCACAGTGTGGGCAGGCGCATTGTCAGGCTGCACGTTGTTCGTGTAAAGTCACCCATCATGAAATGGGCAAATGTGTCAAGAGTCTTCAGAAAAATTCACTGAAGCAGAATGCAGCCTCTCACACCACCACCAGCTGGAACATTGGAGCCCGTGGTTCCTAGAACACTCACCTAGTGGGGGGATGCCTGTACCATTACAGAAGGGGCCCACCCTCCAGAAGATCATTCCAGGTTTTTCTGGGTCCCCCATACTGTATTGTTTGCTTAAGAGCTCTGTGAGAACACAAATGGACTTATCTTTCTCTCTTCATGCTTTGCGTAGAGCAATCAAATGTAGGAAAGGAAAGGGGAAGGGAAACTAACGTTAGGATGTCTGATATGTCACGGAATGTACTTACGTAGTTGTTTTACACACAGTTGAATGAATTCAGTTGCCACAATAACTTTGCCAGCACATGTTATTATTTCCACTTTATAGTTCAGAAAACTGAAGTGAATTTGCTCGGTAGTAGTTATTAAGTGGTGGAGTCAGGATTTGAACCCCAGCCTGGTTTGACTCCAAAGTTTCTGGTTATTTTATTTTAACATGCTGCTTCCTCAATCATACAAATGTAATAATTGATGGGAGATAGTATAACGTAGTTTAAAGAACACAGACTTGAACATCAGACAGATCTGGCTTTGAATTCTTGTTTGCTATATAATCAACTGCCGGCAAGTTTTATCATCTCCCGTTTTCTTTTCTTTTTTTCTTTTCTTTTCTTTTTTTAATGTGGCTGATAGCTTTACCTACTTAAGATTTCTGTGAGAATTAAATGAAATAATGTATGAAGAGAGTTTTGTGCAGGTCTGGGCATATGATATTATATACATTAAGACTAGATAGCTCCTAGCAAAGGACTAACAAAGGCTTAAGCAAAAATGATTTAAAATGTAATGTAGAATTGTACCCCTGGAACCTGTGTAATTTTTACTAACCGATGTCACCCCATAAATTTAACAATAAAGAAAAAAGATTTAACATGACTTCACATCATAAAAGTCCAGAGACAGCTGGTCTTCAGTGACTAGTTCTCTTCTCTCTCTCGTAGTCACAGCGTATCTGTGAAGCTCAGGTATCATGTCAGATGCTGAGTAAGAAGTGAGAAGTCATGGATGATAGTAATAGCGTAACTACTCTCCTACCTACAGTCTTATCATCCAAGCAGGGAGAGTTACTGGAAAAGTGGAGAATGAGGCCATTGTCATTAGACCAGCCGTCATCCCTCCTCGTGGGATGAAGACAGTGCACCCTCGTGTAACGTTAGAGGAGTGTCTTGCGCAGTAGTTGTGGAGAGGCTGCTGGCATGTATGACATAGCTGTGGACGGTGACATGCTTATCACTTCATTTGCCTGAAGCAGTTAGCGCACACATTGTGCATTGTTTTACTTCATACCAAGTAAAGGCTAAGGACAGGTCAGTTATGTTCTTATGTTCTCATGAGTTAGGTGCTCACATTTGGCAACACTGGCTTTTCAGCCAGTTTCCTTCTCTCACTGGCTTAAGAATGCTTACAAAAAATGGCTGCCAATTCTGACTGTGCCACCCCCACCCCCACCCTAGCCAGCACATCAGACAACAGAAACCCATAGACAACCATCACCACCATGTAGACAACTGGAAAACCTCATAGCACTGCTGAAATTTCATGGCTCCTGCTTTTTTCAAGAGAGACCCGAGGCTTCAGGTTCGAACCTCCCAAAGTTGATGATATTCTTAAAGGCTGCTTCTGCCTTAGTGTCCCGTGTTCGGGATGTCTCCTGCCACCCTCATCAACTCAGTGAGAACCAAGGCATCTTGTAGCTCAGGCTGCCACCACCCAGCGGCCTGTTGTTGGTATCTTTCACAATCATCAGACCTCTCTCCACCTGCTCACCATGTCGATTTGGGGCTTATTGGGAGAGAAAAGGGAAGCTGAACTGTGAAGTTCTTGCTGCCTTGACAGTGTTTGGGAGGATATGATATTCAAATTCTCATTTGGATTCTGGAGTGAAATTTTCTATAGAAACAGTGATATGAAGGGTATTTGGAATGTATATGCTTATTGGTTCTGAAGTTCAAATACATTTTGGCTTTTGAGGACTGACCTGAGATCTGACGACCATTATACGTTCATTCTATGGGGAAATATTGTATGACTTCCAACCAATTTGAAAGCAAACATTTGGAATAGAATATATCATGAGTTGAATAGCCTGTGTTTGGATTTCACCTCTCTGTATTCCTTGGTAGGATGCTGGACTAATAAAGTGAAAAAGCAAGAGGAGAATCTGAGGACATGGATCTTCAGAGACTGGTTTGGTTAATTAGTCTCTATAATAAAAAGTAAATTGTACAGAAGATCAGAGTCTTGGCTGCTGATCAAAGTATGCTCTTTGCAATAGGTACGCCATACATTTTTTTTCTTTTTAATATTCACATTTTAAGACTTCAGTTATTTTCCATTAGGTCTTCATTCCAAGAGTTTAGAGATATACAAGGGCTGTCCCTCCCAAAATCCAGACATAAATGCCTCTTATTTTTCATACTACATGGCTGGATATTTTCTGGACAGTCCTAATGCATATAAAGAATAATATGTGATTATTGGATGACTCTTAATTGAATTTCATTCTTTGGCTTAACAATATTGTTTTACAAATCAATGTTAATGCCAGATTTTCTAGAACTTAGATTCACTGGATGGTTTTTAGTTATTCAGAAGCCACTGATAATTTAGTACAATAATAATAAACATAATGATGATTATCAAGTTCAGCTTCCAAATATTCAGAGGGAGCATATAAGCTTACTGTGACAATTTTTAGAAACTGTTTTGAGGTACGTGAAACGACAGAAGATATGTTGAGAAGCAGATGTTGTATGACTAAAGTACCCAGCTGTGCACTAACAAAATGAATCTCATGCCGATTACTTAACAATTCTTTTGCAGTCAGAGACATATGTAAAGCTGTAAACACAGCATGGGGAAATAAAAAAAAAAAATTAAAAGCATTTTCTAAGCTTAAAACATTGGCACTGTCTAGTCTGCCATCTGTATTGCAGAAAAATTGAATTTGTTGTGGGTAAGTCATACTAAGGTCACTCCCCCCCCCAAAACAAACAAACAAACAAACCCTGGTTAACCCATTAGAGTCTTTGTTCTCAGATATTAGCATTACATGTCTTGGCACTTCAATTTAGTGAAAAATGTTATTTTAGTAAAATTAATTCCACATGGTGAATATAATTCTAAATTATTTTATATTAGTATTTGGTTTGTTATGAAACACATATTTTGTTTGTTTTGTTCACTCTTTTGAAATTTTTAGGTCAAATGTATTTGTTAGTTTTTAAGTTCTCTACTGAGATGATATATGACCATTTAACTACAAGTATAGGGCTATTGACCCCTGTCATCGTGGTCTTCTGTAAGAAGGGGCAGGACTTCATCTTCCTAAAAGATTTCCCTTTTTGATTGAATTGGTAGAAAAATCTTTAGGATGACCTACTTAGCTTAAAGTTTGTTCTTTGGTACTTAAAATAATCTTCCATTCCGTTTCCCTAGTAGAACCAAAAATTGAAGTTTTTATACCCATAGATTATTTCTATATGCTACATCAGCTCCTTGCAATTAGTTTCTTTTGGTTCAGCAATTTACTTCCTCAATATTTAGAGATATTGCAAAGCACAAAATGAAATTTTCTTAGAGTTCAAATGAAATACCTGAAAGCTTTCTAGAACTGAAGGCTAATAGAATTTGAGAGATAAAAGGTATAATTAAGCATTTATTAATGTGTGGGTGTGATTATGTTAGGCTGCAATAAATTGAAAATACACTTTTACTTTGATTCAAGACCTAAATAAAGATAAAGTTTGTGTAATACTGTGGATCAGGAAATAGAGTGTTTCATTAGAATATTCAAGTATTTTTAATATGTAACTTATTTTTTAACTAAAACCTAGGATTCTGAGGACTTTGGCATCCCACTTAATTTATTGCTCTGGTTATGTTTACAAACATTTCAGCTCATTGGCTAATCCTTTGCCTGCATACCTTTGCTTTTGATTAGAGTTGAAAATGTTTTATGCAAAGAATGTAGTAGTGTCTGTTTGTTGAGTACCTAGAGAGCAGCTTTGTTTTCATTTAAGTGCCAATCTGACAGTGCCTTATGAAGCTCTGGTAGGGAGTGGACAGAGAGAGAGGGCTGTATGCAATGAAAGGAGTAAATTATAAAAAAGGAAAAGGAAAGAGGAAAAGTGTAGCAGTCACTATTAGCATTTAGGGAATTGGCACAGGGCCTTCTGGATGCTCCATTAATTCATACAGTGTCTTTGTGAACAGGAGTCTTCCAGAGGATTATGTTATAGAAAGGAATCTTCTTATAAGTCACTCTCCCTGTAATTACCGATATATTAGTTTCTCATAATGAAGCAAACAAATGTTAATTGAATTTCTGCAACCACATACTTCAGGAAATATATGTACTTGACTAAAAGCATAACTTAAAAAGTATCATTAAAGACAAATTTTCATATTTAAAGTCTGTACAATCATCAGTAAAAAAAAGGCAGCCCTTGCACATGGAAGGCATTTGAGTATTTGTAAAATTCTGTAGCTTATTGTTTAAGGAAGGCTTTTAGTAATATTTGCTGAAAACTTTTATTATCATCACTACTAGGTTATATTAAGTCCTCACAGTTTTTATCACAGTAATTTAAAATTTGCCATTATCTTAAGGAGTGGGGTAGAAGGAAGTTCTATGTAAGGACTCAGAGTTTTGTGGAGCAGATGAAGAATAGCATGGCATTTAATTTATTAATGAGCTTATACTGTACATACATATGGGGGCTGTCTAGAAAAATCCAGCCATAAATGCCTCTATTATAGTTTCATATGATATGGCTGGATACTTTCTGGACAGCTGTCATATTAGTGGATAGTAAGACTTTAGAGATGTATCTTTATTCTGTGGGCCTTCCTTTCCTCATCTAGAAAGTAAAGGGCACGATAAAATAGGTGAGCTCTAAACCCTGTATTTTGGAGAGAGTACATTTATTATTCAATCCAAATCCTGAAGCTTGGTGTTCAAGGCCTTTCACAGCTAGAAACCTTTAGCGCAGGGGTGTCAAACTCAATTAAAACACGGGCCTTTTGGTGCAACAGGCAAGATTCATGCGGGCCACATCACATTTACAAATGTCGCAGGAACTGAGTCAGCGCGTTTATACACACCCACAGGCCCCCAGGAAAGGCACTGGGCCACGTGTATACTCATCTTCAGTAGTTAAAGGGTTAACGAGGGAATTGTGTGCACAGTATTGCCTCGATCTCCCCTAAGCGCTATTATTTTCTTCATAACAATTTTTTATATTTTTATTTTGTTTCAGAGCATCATGGGCCACAAAAATTACCTCGGGCCGCCAGTTTGACACCCCAGCTTTAGAGTTATGTTTTACTTAATTTACCGTCACAAATCCTATTATACTATTCGTCATTCTCTCCACTTGCAAATTCCATCTGTAGGCCCCAGCTGAAGTATTTAATCTCCACCTTTGTCCCCACTTACAGTTCTTCCTGTATATCCTATCATTGTCAGCTGGACCACTGTTTACCTTGTCATCCTATGTCACAGGCACTATGCTAAGTGCTCTACATGCATTCTTCCTAATGTAGTCCTCATGACAACCCTATGATATGAGCACTATTATCTCTGTTTTACAGGGGAAGACGAAGTCATCGTCCAACATACGGAGTTAGAATTAGTCACAGCCAAACCTCTAACCCAGGAATGTGTTTTCAAAGCCAATGCAAGCCTTCACCTCTGGGTCAATCAAGCTTGTCCAACCCGCAGGCTGCGTGGCCCAGGCGGGCTTTGAATGTGGCCCAACATAAATTTGTAAACTTTCTTAAAGCATTATGAGATGTTTTTTTGCAACTTTTTTTTTTTTTTTAGCGCATCAGCTATCATCAGTGTTAGTGTATTTTATGTGTGGCCCAAGACCATTTTCCTTCTTCCAGTGTGACCCAGGGAAGCCAAAAGGTTGGACACCCTTATGGTTATGTTGCTGCTTCTGTATACAGTCACCCAATTTCTGTTGATTCTGCCTCATAAATAAGACTTGAGAGTCTTTTCTCATTATCCTTCCCCTGCTATCACTTTTAGATTCTTCATCTTCCTTACCTAGACTAGTGCTAGTCTCCCAGCTGGGCTCCCTGTGTCTAGTTTTGTGTAACAAGGATGTTTCGGATCATTACCTGTAGGTTCAAGTAGAAAATAGCCTCAACATTTATCATCTGTCCTGTTTACATGACCTGCTCACGTCTGTTTTATACTGTATTGTAAATTCCTTGAGTATGGGGGCTAATATATTTTTATTCCTCACACTATTGTGGATATAACTGCTTAGTGAATAGTTGTTGGCTTAATGAGGTAGACCTATGCAGGTTCTTGGCTTGACATTTCAGTATAGTTTGTTAGAGTTAAAATGAATTACTATGAGTAGTAGGAATAATAAGATTATTTTAGTGTGTTAATAATTCACACATTGTTATTTTAATGTAGTAATAATTCATACAGTCCTCCAGTAATATTCATTTGAATTAATAAGATTTTAAGCTATTACGTGCCATTGTTCTGAGTTACTGTAGAATTCTTTTTTTGTTTCCCAGGAGGGAATTAATAGAATTGAGACATAGCAAGAACACAAACACTAGGTTTTAGACATTTATTGTGGTACAGTGTAAAAATTAGCAGTCATCGAGTCCTTGTTAGAAGTTGGCTCAGAGTCAAAATTTTATAATTTTTGCCTTGTATAAATAACTCTAATCAGGATCATTTATGATGCTCAAGATGAACCAATGATTCACAAACTACTCTAAGGGTATAGTGTGAGTAATTGGCATAATCCTGTACTTGGTTTTGTTTTAATCTATAACTTTTTAAAGTCTTTTGTTTGAATCTAAAGTTTTGATGGATACATTGAAACATGGTAAAAGTTGTGTTACCTGTTGAAACATTATTTTAATAAAAATATTTACATCACAGAAACAAGTTCCTTCATAGATAAATAATCATGATAGATGACTAGGATAAATTTTCATGATAGATGAAATACTTAACTTAGGCCTCATTTAATATCTCAGTAAATTTCACCAAGTGTACTTTTTGTGTGTTCATTCATTTATTCTTTTTGTTAAATTGTAAGATATAACTCACATACAGTAAAAATTATCCTTTTATAGTGTACAATTAAGTGGCTTTCAGTTTATTCACAAAATTGTGCAACTATCACCAATGTGTAACTCCTGAGCATTTTTATCATCCCACAAAGGAACTGATGCCCATAAGCGATGACTGCCCTTCCTTCTCTCTGCCCACCCCCGGCAGTCACTAAGGTATGTTCTGTCTGTTATGCATTCACCTACGTACTCTGGACTCTGCATACAGATTTATATGACATGTGACCTTGTGTCTGGACTTCCTAGCAGGTTTTCAGGGTTCATCCATGTTGTAGCATGTATCATTTCTTCATTCCTTTTTATAGCAGAATAATATTCCATTGTATGGATAGAACACATTATGTGAACCATTCACAAGTTGTTTCCACTTTTTGACTATTATGGATAATGCTGTTATGAACATTTGTATATGAGTTTTTGTGTGGGTATATGTTTTCTTGATATATGAGTCCATAGCAGCAGAATTGCTGGGTGATCTGGTAACTCTAATCTTTAACCATTTGAGAAGCTGGTAGACTGGTTTTCACAGTGGCCGAACATCTTGCATTCCCCCCAGCAGTGTATCAGCAGTGTATGGGGAGTCTAGTTTCTCTGTATCCTCACCAACACTCATTTTGTCTTTTTGATTATAGCCATTCTAATGGATAAGAGATGCCCTGTCACATAAGTGAGTTTCCTTGTAACATAGTATTAAATTAGCTGAAGGTAATAATTTCCAGTTTATAGAAAAGTAAACATCAATTTTATTTTATAGCTATTATTAAATAATTAAAACCTACTATTAATTACTTACCCTAGCTCCAGGTACACAAAATTATAGATTTAGTTTTTCTGTGTTTTTTTTTTAATTACACATGTAAATATTTCATAGCTGTATCTGGTACTCCATCACCTAAGTACATTTGAGAACTAGTATTTTTATATATTTATGACACTCATAGGACCTTGCTTTTTCACTTATTGTTCATGCTGATGATGAAAGAACAAGTCATTGTGTTCACATTCATTCTCATAGGTTTGGATATGTAATTGAAATAGCATTTTAAGCCTTTCCTTTAAAAAAAAAACCAAAAACATGCAAGTGTTGCATTTCAGTAGAGTCACATAAATGGATAGTGGAAGTTTAAGTGACTGAAAATGAAAACAAGCTATAATGTGAGTAGGAATATGCCTTGTGCTATAATAGTTTAAGTAGACTGATATTTGTAAAGAAGGAGGAATGGCGCTTTGAATCACTTAACTTCAGTTGGGCATAGTTGGAGCCAAGAAGCTTCTTTCAAGGCAGCAGTGCATGGAGAAGGCTATTAGAGTTCCTGAAACGATTCTCTATGCTGAAGGTCATACCTGTGTTTTTATTTTCCCTGTGAGCAAACACAGATAATTTCACCCACTTTCTCAAATATTTCTTGAGGATACATTTAAGAATAAGGATTCAGTTTTAGTATTAGAATAGGAGAAGCCAAGATGGCTCAGTGAGTTAAGTACTAGCTTTGCAGCCCCGGGGTCTGAGGATCAGGTCTTGGCCCCGGCCTTGTGGATCCACGTGCTGGACTGGGGTGTGCTTCCCATGCGGGGGTGTGGAGGGGGGAGGGTGCTCAGTTCAGTTCTCACTGGGGTGAGCTTCCCATATGGAGGCCCCCACCAGGTTACTGCCCTGTGCAGCCCTGTCCACCTGTGTGGAATGAAACCATGTTTAAAACTGATGACGTACAACTATGGAGACTGCTCTGGGCCCTCCCCCTTCTCTGTGTCTCTGTCAAAAACAATAAAATAAATCTAAAAAAATATATGTATTAGAATAGACCTTCACTTCTGTGTAGGGTAATAGGATAACTCTAGTAAAGACACTTTCTTTACTGAAGTCACTGCTTGGGAGTAGAAGTAACTGGGACTTCTCAGCCTATTTGCCTATAGGATTAGGTGTCACCGGTGTTCTTGAGGCTGTCAGAGCAGAATTGTCAGGTATTTTTTTACATAATTGGGAGAAAAATTGTTGTAATTGATAAGTAACCCACTTATGGTAGTACAGTAGGTTCTCAATTAACCAAAAAATGTTGCCAGTTGCTTGAGAGTGCCGATTACTGAAGTTCAGTTAATGGGGAGTCTGCTATATATCTATATTGTTTTCTTGTCTGTTGGTAGGAAGGTTTCCTATGAACTGACATGATAGCCCTTCGGTGGCCGAGACTTGTAATAGTGTTATTTCTTCGTATAGGTAACCCAAATGTATTTCAATGTAATAGTTTATAAGCTTTTTAGTTACACTAGTTGCTTAAAAGAAACAGAATATTTTGCAGTATCAGGTGGCAGTACTGAGATATAGTGGATGGTAGGGAGTCAATGCTGACTTAGATGCTTAGGCCGAACAAAATAGGTAAGAAAGGGCTGATCATAATTGATGAGAGTGCTTCACAGCGACACAGCAGATAATGTGTGTGAGTCACGCATTCCCTCGTTCAATCTTATGTTGGGACAGAAATAAATCCTTTGTAAATTTTGTATTATATTTGTGTATTTGTGTGTGTGTGTGTGTGTGTGGTGTGTGTGTGTGTGTGTGTGTGTGTGTAGGCTTCTATTTTTAAGTTATATAATGTTATGAAAGAAATACAAGACTTTGTGCCTGGATCTATATTTTTTTCATCATTGGGCAGTTGGGGGTTATAATTTCTAAACCATTGGGAAGGATATCTATTCAGAACATCCTTGAAATTCTGGGTAAATTATCTGCAATTGTGTATGTTTTTCAGTTGATTCAACCAGTATCAACATTCAATTTGCTGATATTTTAAAAAGAAAAATTAAGTGAAATTGGCCTAATATTTGCAGTAGAGGAGGCTATTTTCAATAGATCTTTATTATTGTTGTAGTCTATATGAACTGATAAACTTTCTGTAAAGATTATGCATTAGTTAAGGTTTTAACCTATAAAAATGATCTCATTCTAAATGATTTTGCATGTATGTAGATAATTGACTTTCTCTGATCTCTGGCTTTTGAGTCTCTTAGGATAGCCTTCCTGTTCTTGAATTATTTTTAGTAATGTATATTTTTCTAGAAAATAGTCAAATCACGCACAGTAAATTTTTAAATTTTTAAAATAAAAATGCACACATAATTATGTATGTTTTTGAAAATCTTCACATATGCATTTATATTCCTCTTTTCATTTATGATGCTTTATGGGGCTTACTCTTTGATCCTAAGTGTTTCTAAAAATGTCATAATTAAGATCACTGCAGAAACCATGTTACGCCTGAGATTTCTGTCCATCTTAAAGAAATGGACATCAGTTCAGAGCTTTATTCTTGAAGTAGAGGTGGGCAGTGCAGTTGGGTAAGTATATTCCTTTGGGGAATAAATATAGCATAAACAAGAGAAAGTAATCCCCAATATGAAGTTTCCCCTCTGTGATGGGATTGTGGGTGGCTTTTATTCTCCAGCATTTTTTTCTCTGTTTTTGTATATATTATATAGAGAAAATAAACATATAGCAGAAATAAACCTGATCTTCATTGTCCTGGCAGTGTGTCTGTACACATTAGGTTTTTGTTTTGTTTTGTTTTTCTGCTCACCTGCCTTCCATCACCAATCCAACTGGTTAAACAAAGGGGTTTTCATGATTACTTCCTTAACTCTCAACAGGGATTCTGAAGAATGCTATTTCATACGAACAGCCAGTTACAGACATACTGAAATTACCACTTTTTGCCCTCGAAGAATATTCTTTGCTTATGGAGAGAGAGAAATCCCACTGTTTTTCTTTCCTGAGCCATAGAAGCATAAACTGTTGATTCCTCTTTTTCTTGCAAAGAGAGGCTGTGGTTTACATCTCCCAACTTCGCCTTTAAGAAAGGGAGAGGGGGATGAGACGCCGAAAGGTGGATGGGGCATAGTTAGTACTGAGGGCAATAATGTCCCTAACCTGGAGATCAGAGTATAATTTTTAGGAAGTCCACGTATGTACCCACCAGGCATTCTATTTGGGAATTGAGGGGCAGTAAACTCGTTTGGCATTAATTAACTTTTGGAATTTTGAAACAAATGACTGTCTCATAAAATTTTAATCTGAAATCTGTTTTGAAGATTGATGACCTCTGTAAAAGATCTCTCAGTAACTATTCCATTAGGACATCAGTTTTAGCCAAGTATTGAGGAGTAAAACAGAAGCTATAGGAAATGGTTTTCATGATCTAAAACACAATTCTTTTTATGATTTTAAATTTCAAGGTAGTATTGATAGTTGAGTTACAGATGTTATAAGTTTTACCTATGCTTGCTTTTAAGGATGTAGATTAATTTTATATGCATATTACAAGCACTTATGAGTATATCAAAATGGTACTAATTTTGCACTTGATCTTAGCCAAAAGGCTGAGAAGTGATAAAATGGTACTAATTTTGGGAAGCATGATGTGCTGGTATCATTCCTGGGTTTTAATTAATGTATGACTTTTTATGAGTATGCTTCATAGGATTATTGTTTTACATTGCCTTTCCATCAAAAGAAGAGATGTCCTGAATATTTTTAGTACACTCATGTAGTTTTGCTGAAACATCTATTTATCTTATATAGCTTCATCTTGTCCTCCACAAGGAGCATATGATAACTTTCATGGATTCCCTCTTGTAGTTTGAATGGCCAGTATTTATTGAGTACCTATTAAGTGCTAGGCCCTGTTGGTGGTGGTAGAATTGCAGTGGTGAGCAAGATAGTTCTTCCCTTAAGAAGACTGCAGATGGAGCTAGACAATAAGCATGTACATAACTATGATACTTTTAATTATCAATAAAATAATTAAATATAGAGAAGACAAAATGGGTATTGGTTGATTATGATGGTGTGGGGTATAGTGAGAGCTACGTAGCTAGAGTCACAGAAGCCTTCATTGAAGAGGTGACATTTCGATTGAGACCTGAACGCTGATGGGAAAACCATGAAATGACCTGCTATAAGAGCATTCCCTGCAGAAAGAACACTAAGGTGACAATGAACTTGGTATGTCCCAGAACAGAAGGGAGGCCAGTGTGGCTGAAGAACAGTGAATCAAGGAGAAAGAGTAATAAGAGATAAAGTTGGAGAGAGAGCCAGGGGCCCAACACATAGAGACTTGCAGGCCTTAAGAGTGAGCCTGGATTTTGAGAAATGTGATGGAAAAACTTTAGACCAGGGGTGTCCAACCTTTTGGCTTCCCTGGACCAGATCAGAAGAAGAAGAATTGCCTTGGGCCACACAGAAAATACACTAGCAATAGCGGATGAGCTAAAACAAAATCGCAAAAGAAATCCCATGTTTTAAGAAAGTTTACAATTTTGTGTTAGGCTGCCTTCAAAGCTGTGCGGGCGGGCCACAGGTTGGACAAGCTTGCTTTAGAAGGTTTTTCAAAGTGAGGTACCTACTATCTGTGTGGAAGATAGACAAGAGGAAAGCAGAGTGCAAGCAGGAAGACCAAGTAGGATGCTGTTGCTGTAGTCTAGGGGAAGATGGTGGTGGCTTAGATCAGAAGGGGTGGCAATGGAGAGTCAGGGTATATTTTGCTGGTAAAGCCAGTAGAACTTGACAGATTGGAATGGTACGAAAGAGTCAAAGATGACCCTAACTCTTTGGTCTCAATAATTAAGTGCATCCTGGGGCTATTTGCTGAATTGGGCAAGTCTTGAGGTTGGATGTGGAGGTGTGGATTGAGAACCCTGTCTCTTTGGGCCATGTTAACCTTCAGTAAACCAAGGAAAATAATTATTTATCATCGTAATCCATTACACCCTTTTTACTTTCCATTTTTATATTTTTCAGTCATTTTACAAATTGTAGAAGAATACAAGAGTAATGGGAAAAATTATTAGAATATTTAATGAGTTTAAACATAGCAAACTCAATTTATAAAAAAGATATTTTTGGGGAAGCCAGGATGGCCCAGTGGGTTAAGTGCTCACTTTGCAGCCCTGGGGACCGAGGATCGAATCCCGGCCCCGGCCCGTGTGGACCCATATGCTGAACTGGGGAGTGTCCCCAGTTCTGTTCTCACAGGGGTGAGACCCTGGCCCAGTTCCTGCCCTTTGCAGCCCCACCCACCTGTGGAATGAAACTATGTGGAAAAACCGATGATGTGCAACTATGGAGACTGTTCTGGGCCCTCCCCCTTCTCTCTGTCTCTGACTCTGTATCTCTCTCTCTGTCAAAACAATAAATAAATCTTTAAAAAAAAAAAAGATATTTTTGAGCAGTTTTAGGTTCTTAGCAAAATTGGGAGGAAGGTACAGAGCTAACATACATCCCCCCTCCTCCATTATCAACTTCCCCACCAGAGTGGTACGTTTAGTACACTGGATGAACCCACCTTGACATATCATCATCACCCACAGTCCATAGTTACATTAGGGCTCACTTGGTGTTGTATACGTTCTGTGGGTTTTGACAAGTGTATAATGATGTATAACCAACACTTCAATTTCATAGAGTGGTTTCAATGCCCTAAAAATCCTCTGTGCTCTGCCCATTCATCCTTCCCTCCCCTGTAACCTCTGGCAACCACTGATTTTTTACTATCTCTAGGTTTGCCTTTTTCAGAATATGATATAGATGGAATCATCTAGTATGTAGCCTTTTCAGATTGGCTCCTTTCACTTAGTAATGTGCATTTAAGTTTCTTCTGTGTCTTTCCATGACTTGATAGCTCATTTCTTTTTAGCCTTGAATATTCCATTGTCTGGATGTAACAGTTAAATTATCCATTCACCTTCTGAAGGACATCTTGGTTGCTCCCAAGTTTTGGCAATTATAAATAATGCCCCTGTAAACATCTGTGTGTAGGTTTTTGTGTGGAAATAGTTTTCAACTCCTTTAGACAAATGCCTACAGGTTGATGGATCCTATGATAAAAGTATGTTTAATTTTGTAAAAATCCTCCAAAGTTGCTCTACCATGTTGCATTTGCACCATCAATGAATGGGAGTTCCTGTTGCTCCAAATCCTCATCAGTATTTGGTGGTGTCAGTGTTCTGGATTTTGGCCATTCTAATAGGTGTGTATTGTATCTTCTTTTAATTTGCATTTCTCTCATGATATAGTATGTTGAGCATCTTTTTATATGCCTTCTTGCTAGCTATATATTTGGTGAGATAAATGTTTGGGTCTTTGGCCCATTTTGTAAGGAGTTGTTTGTTTTCTTATTGTTGAGTTTAATGTTCTTTGATATTTTGGATAACAGTCTTTTATTAGCTATGTTATTTGCAAATATTTTCTCTGTAGCTTGACTTTTCATCATCTTGACAGTCTTCCACAGAACAGAAATTTTTAATTTTAAAGAAGTCTATTCTTTAATCAACCCTGTCTTTTACAGGTTGGGACTTTGGTGTCTTATCTAAAGAGTCATTACCTAACCCAAGGTCATCTAGATTTTTTCCTGTGTTATTTTTTAGGAGGTTTATAGTTTTACACTTTGCATTTAGGTCTGTGATTCATTTTGATTTAATTTTTATGAAGGCAGTAAGATCTGTGTCTACTGTCATTTTTTTTTTTTATGTAGATGTCCAGTTATTCCAGCGTTTGCCATTTGTTAAAAGACTGTCTTTTCTCTATTGTATTGCCTTTGATTCTTTGTCAGGGATCAGTGACTGTATTTATATGGGCCTATTTCTGGGCTCTCATTCTGGTCCATTGATCTATTTGTCTGTTCTTTTGCCAATACCACACTGACTTGATTACTGTAGTTTTATAGTAAGTCTTGAAGTCAGGTAGTGTCAGTTCCAGAACTTTGTTCTTGTCCTTCAGTACTGTGTTGGCTATTCTCAATCTTTTGCCTTTCCATATGAACATTGTGTCTCTTCTTCTCTAAATATCTCAAGACTTTTTCTCCCTAAATACTTGAGCATGTGTTTCCTAAGAACAAGGACCTCTACTACATAAATACACTATAATTATCAAACTCAAGAATTTAATATGACTGTAACACTTTATGTAATATACGTAGTCTATATTTAAATTTTTTCCCTTTGTCCCAGTAAAATCCTTGATATTCGACCCACCTCAATCAAAGATCACATATTGCATTTAGTTGTCATGTGTCTGAGGTCCCCTTTAAATAAGAATAGTGTCCCAGCCTATTTGGATGGGCGGGGTCAGGGGTTGTCTTCCTTGGCATTGACAACTTTAGGTCCTAGGCCAGTTGTTTTGCTGACATTCTCAATTTGGATTTAATTGTTTCCTCATAATTAGTTTTAGATTAAACATTTTGGTAAGACTTTATTAGGAAGTTATGCAGTCAGTTCGTATCATTGGTGATGTTAAGTTTGATCATTAAGGTGAAAATGCTTATTAAATCACAATCTAAATTAGCAGTAGTTCATACATGTTTAATGATGTATCAAAGTATCTCTTTCTCTAAAATGTAAAACTTGGCAGAAACTCAAATCACTTTCCAGGACTAGAGTAATTTCAAAGGACAGGATTTATAAGTACTGTTCACATATTATGCCTGAGTCACTGACAACTCAATTAACATGGCCACAAACAACTATTTTAGTTAGGGGTCTTTTCCCTTTTACATTTTGATTGCTCAGCTGAAGCCTCTTTAATGAGAGCTGATGTATTTTTATATGCTTAATACAAATTAATGGGTTTTCTTGCTAATGGTTTAAACTAGGTAGATTATGTTTGCGTACTTGTTTTGTTATTCCTCCTTTTTCTTTTTTTAATTAAATTTGTTGAGGTGACATTGGTTAGCAAAATTATATAGGTTTCAAGCGTACAATTCTATAATATATCACCTATGTGTTTCTGTGCTCACCACCCAGTTCTCCTTCCATCACCATGTATTTGACCTCCATGTCCACTATCCCCAAGCCCCCTAACCTTCTGGTTGCTTTTGTTATTTTTAAGAATGACCAATCCCAGAGCTGTCATGCTAGCTAGCTTCAATATAGCCTCAAAGTAAGGCCACATATTAAAACAACAAAAAAGAATACAGTCATTTATGTTGGAAGAATGT
>PVKE010016939.1:0-31394 GCA_004027555.1 Craseonycteris thonglongyai
CCTCCTACCAGTTTCAAGGTGGCTTCTTCTGTATGTCTTTAGTTGTAAGACTTCAACTCAGCTACACTTCAGGTGATTCTCAGTGGTGGTTGTTCCATAGTTTAGATGTAATTGGTGTGGGCCCAGGAGGAGGTGAACACAGTGTTTACCTACTCTGTCATCTTAACCAGCAACTCTTGCTATCTCTATAGCTGCCCTTTCATCATGTCATTTCAAGCCATCTTGATTTTATATTTTCTAGTGTTTGCTCACATCCATTGTCTTAGATTTTGTCCTCAGAACTTTCTTTTATGTAATGTTGATTTTTCTTTGCCAATCAGCTATATCTATCACTATCTCTCAATATTTCTTAACACCTTATTATTTTGGTTTTTTACTTCCTGTTTCTCTTAAAGCATTTGTTATACGTTTATTAGTTCTCTCTTGTGTTCTTCCTTAGATTCTTCAAATCTAAAACGACTTTTTTCTTTTATTAATAATTTTCTACATTCTGTGAGATCAAATTTCAAATCTTTCTATTTCTTTCTCTCTTCTCCAACTATCTCATTTCTGAATTTTATGAATTAAGATTTATGTTGTTTTATAGTGATTGTTTTCTTAAATCATTTTATCTAACTTTGTGAAAAAATTTAGTTACAATTTTCATGTACTTTTTTTTTTATGTGTATGTTCAGATTATGCTAGTAAGCCATGTGTCAGGATGCCTCAGTGGTCTAATGTGCCAGTCTCAGATTATGCTGGTATAACTTCATTGTCAGTAAGGATATTATTGTGCTCATTTTCTTTCTTGTTATAAAAAACTTTTCTATTATAAAATTCTTTTCTGTTGTACTTTTTATATGTTATGCATTTTCCTGAATTAGGAAGAGAGGAATCAGGATAGCTTTCTTAGCTTTGTGGCTCTTGGTCTCCTTCTGTTATTTTCAAAATGTTTTCAAAAACAAAAGCTAGTATTTTCTTGACAGCTGCTAGCTCACTTTCTTCTCACTATTATTTCTCTGAACCTTTCCTTTTCTCCGATTGGGATTCTAGTCTCAATACTTTTTAATTGATGCAGGATTTGATACTGGAAGGGAATGTAGCTGAGCACTATCAAGTGTTTATTTATTTATTTTATTTTTGTAAGTGATTTTTTTTTTAAGATTTATTTTATTGTTTGTACAGAGAGATAGAGAGACAGAAGAGGAAGGGCCCAGCGCAGTCTCTCTTGTGGTACGTCATTAGTTTTCAACACAGTTTCATTCCACACAGGTGGGCACAGGGCTGCACAGGGCAGGAACTGGGCTGAGGTCCTCCTGCATAGGAAGCTCCCCACAGCAGGAATTGAGCTTGAGGCCTCCCACTTAGGAAGAACACCCCAGTTCAGTATATGGGTCTGCACGGGACAGGGCTGGGACTGGAGCGTTGGACCCTGGGAACTGGAAGGCAAGTGCTCATCCTGCTGAGCACTTCACTATCAAGTGTTTGTAAAGCCCAGATCTCCAGCACCATCATGGGTACCCTGGCCCCTTAGTTCACACTGTGAATTAAGGGCCACAAATCTTCACAGTTCCAGCTGCTAACCTCAAATTGTCCTGATAAACTTACCAGTGAGTACCTACTGGTAATTTGCGTATTCTTCAGCTCTGGGGCCATCAGATCCTTCTTTGTATTTCCTCTGCTTTCTCCTACATTATTGTTGGCACCACATGGTTCTTCTCAGTGGTGGTAGTTGGTATTCACCTGCTTATAGTTGGGGGTTTGTAGTTAACCTAGTTTTCATTTAGTAATGGACATGGTCCGTGTGTTTTAGGTTTTGCTACCCTAGTTCCTATCTCTTTATATGGAGATATTTGGGGAAATTAAAAAAAACTCAGCCACCATCTTCCCAGAATCCTCCGTCTGTGAATGTCTGAAAATATATTTTCTTGGTTTTATGCTATTATATATATTTCAGTCTTTCTTATGTATATAGTTGATCACATATAGTTTTATATATTCATATTATGTGTGCATGTTAGCACGTGTGTGTATCAGTATAGCTGTATGACATTTTAAGTGGAGAAAGGCATTAATTCATGATACTCATATATATTCCACATTGTAATTATTATGGCCCAAATTTCATTATAACTCTCTAGTGTCCATATATTGGTCTCTATTTTACATGCATACATTTGTATGCACACACACACAATGAGGATGGGGGATCCTTGAGAGATAGGTAATTCCAAATTTCAGGGCAGAAAAACATCAGTATGGACCCAGAACATCTATCTGTTGCTATTGATTCCTTTTTTTTTTTTTTTTTAACTGAACTGGGGGCCTCACCGCATTCTGAAAACACACCCCAGTTCAGCATGTGTGTCCACCTGGGCCGGAGCCAGGATTCGATCCTCAGTCCTTGGGGCTTCAAAGCAAGTGCTTAACCCACTGAGCCATCCCAGCTTTCCCATGCTATTGATTCTATAGGTGAGGAAATTGACCTCCAAAGTGTGTTGCCAGACACAAACATGCTTTTAAAAATGTCATCAAAAGTGCTGAAATAAAGGAAGACAAATTACAGGGGCCCTTATTAGGCAAATTTATACAGTTTGAGTATTAAAACAAGATTGATGATGACAATTATGGCATTATAGTAGTTAACAAAACAGATTGGATCTAAGAAAGTCTATAAGTTTCTAATAATCCTAAACAGGAAAAATTTATGTAAGATTACCAAAATATATTATAGTACACAAGAAAAATGGGTGAATATAATTGAATATGCTTAATATTTTATTGGTCTGAAGATGTAAAGAATTTTTAACACACAAATATACTAATTAAATATTTTTCTATAAAGTTTAGGTATATACATTCTTTGATCGGCACAGAAGCCAAGTTATCCAAGCAAAAGTAGGTTCAGTAACAAGTAAAAGAAGGCCTGATCAGCAGTTAAAATTAATCCGATTCAGAGAGTGTCCACAGCTAATCCGTTCAGTGGTCACACACAATAATCAAGTAAAAGGAAATTCAACAGAGTGTTCTAAAATGATAAATTAACCAAAAGTAGAAAAGAGTAAATGTGACTATGCAGACACAATCCCTCATCTCCTAGGAGTTGGCAATTCACAACAATGCACCTAATTATAACAAAAAACTAACAAGAAATATATAAGATTTTAATAGTACTAACAAACCATACTAATAGATCAACATGACAGGGCAATAGATTGGATAAAACTTAAAGGAATTCCTTACTTCTTGAAAAGTTACCAAGTCTCAAAAAATTAAAGCTTTTATAAAAATAAAAAAATAAAAATATTTACCAGTCTCAAGACATAATTATTAGAATTTTACTATAAGAAGGAATTTACTATTGATTAGCAGTTTTGAAATCACATTGGATTGCTCAGTCAGGGCTACATCCCAACCAAAAACTAAACTCTTCACAACCCATATCCCAAACTTGGTTAGTGTGAAATGATACTGTTTTTTTTAAAAGATCCAGTAAGATTGTTAAAACCCCATGGACGAGTTTTAATGAAAACCCAGGAAGACAAGAAATAATAAAAATAAGGTTAAGAATAACATATGGCACTTTTGTTCCTGGTTTTAGAGTAAATGTACTCATTGATTTATAATCGTAATAGTTCCTAATTTTTAAAGGTATTTTAAACATTGAAAGTAACCTAAACTATAAAATGTTTAGAAGTATTTTTTTGTTAAACAAAATTTAAAGTTGGGGAAATTTACTTTGTGAAATGCATACATTTTGTTTTATTAATGTCTGTAAGTAATATTTAGAGGAATTTAAAAACACTGATTATTCAATAAAATCATAAGATTAATAATTTGGACATTGATAAAATCAAATATTAGTGCATACTACCCACACAGAAGTCCATTATATAATAAAAACTATTAATAAAATCTAATCAGAGAAAGCAGAAATTTAAAAAGTAAACAAATGAATAAACAATAAAATCTCAGGTAATTTGAAAGAAGCAAAATAGAGTAGTGCAATAAAGCCCTGGAATTGCATTAGTTTGGACTGGGTTCATGAAAGGCCTCACTGAAGCTGTGATGTTTTAGTTAAACCTAAATGATTAGAAAACATCGACAGGTAAAGATCTGGAGCAGAGACTTCTGGGAAAACAAACAAACGAAAGCAAAGATAAGTGTCCTATATAGCATGTACTCTGTTTTATCTAAGACTTAGAAGGAAGGTCAGCATGGCTGAAAAATGAGAGGTGAGTATCATGGTAGGAGAAAGACTAGTTCATGTAGGGATTTGTAGGTTATGGTAAGACTTGTGGACTTTATCCCTAGTGCAGCAGGAAGTTGTTGGAGGGTTGACACAAAGAAGTCAGAAACCAATTGACTTATTAGTCTCTGTTCATGTTTAAGAAATAGATGGTTGGGGAGCAAAAGTGGAAGATGAAAACCAATTCTCCCCTTCCCTAGTTCCTAGTTCAAAAAATACACCCTGCCCCAGGAAACCTTCACTAGTCACCAGAATAACTTATCTCTTCTTTATACTGGTAATACTGTGTTGCTATTGTTTTATGACATTTGTTATATTTAGTCTTGTATTTTAAGATGCTGTTACATTTTATCTCCCCTCAAAAATCTTTGGATGTAAGATCCTACAAGGTATGGGTTACATCTTATATATCTTTACATTTGTAACAGAGTTTAACTCGGTTGCTAATACAAAATAAATATTATATGAAAATAAAGGAGTAAGAATTTATGTTGCTCTGTGGTGATAGAATCAATTCAGCTATAGCCCACATAAGTATAAAAAGAATTAAAAAATAAATGACTGTTGGTATTGACATGAATAAAGTATAAAGAAAATAGGAAGAAAGGATGCCTCAACTTTCTATTCAGGACCAATTCCATGTCTGTTCTAGAGAAAATAGAGAAAATAGAACTGTTTAAAACTTTTTTAATTTTTTTATTTTTGGACAGAGAGACAGAGAGAGAAAGACAGAGAGAAGGGGGAGGGCCCAGAGAAGTCTCCATAGTTGACAGCATTTGTTTTCCATATAGTTTCACTCCACAGGCAGGCACAGGGCTGTGCAGGGCAGGAACTGGGCCAGGAGCCTCCCTCATAGGCCCCTGCAAGAACTGAACTGGGGGCACACCCCAGTTCAGCACATGGGTCCACCTGGGTTGAGGCCAGGATTCGATCCTCAGGCTCTGGGGCTGCAAAGCGATTGCTTAACCCACTGGGCCATTCCAGTTTCCCCTAAAACTTTTTTAAGGGTGTAATTAATCTGAGTGGGTTAAGTAATGTTGAAAATGTTGCTGTCGATTTGACTGACAAAGTACCTTAGCAAAAAAATTAAAGAAAGAAACAAATAGCTTTCTAATTATTTGTTGGTAAAAAAAGAAATACAGAAAGCACTTCATGGACAGTACGGAACGGACAGGATATCATATACCTGAAGAATATGAACTGTGTAAAGCAAGACTAGGAGTGAGCAGAGGTATTGGTGTCAACACAGAAGGGTGAGCAGGGAGGAGAAAGAAGACAGCATAAGTACATGACATGAAGTCAGCTAGTCCATTGACAAAGCTGGGGAAGTGATTCAATCCTATAAAGCCGATTATGTATAAACTTGTTAGTGTGGATTTACTTTGAAGGATAGAACCCTCTAAAGTTAACAAAAGCACGGTTGTTTGTTTATTTGTTTGTGTTTTACTGTTAAATATATTAGGTGACATTGGTTAGTAAAAATTACAAAGGTTCTGGGTATACAATTCTAAAGTACTTTCTCTGGGCGTTACAATATGTATTCACCATCCAGAGTCAGCTTTCTTTCCATCACCATATATTTAGCTCCCCCTCCCTCCTCTCCACCACCCACCCCCCTTACCCTCAGGTAGCCACTAAAGTATTGACTGTGTCCATGAAGTTTTGTTTCTTTGTTGCTTTCAGTTTTATATTCCACATATGAGTGGAGTCGTATGGTTCTTAGCTTTTTCTGTCTGGTTTAATTTGCTTAGCATAATAATCTCAAATTATTATGTTGTTGCAAATGACAATATTTCATCTCTTCTTATAGCTGAATAACCATTGTATATATGTACCACAGCTTTAAAAAGCACAGTTTTAGGGCAAACAAAAACAAGGGGAATATTCATTAGTTATCATCTACCTAAACCTTGTACAGTAGATTCTCAGTTAACTGGATCTTAAACAACCAGCGCTGTCAAACAACTAGCACAAAAAATAGATCTTTCGCCAGCTGCTAGAGAGTTTTACCAATTGCTTGAGAGTGTTGAGCACCTTTATATGTCATCTACTAAGCCACATTGGCAGCAGTTAACTGAGGGTTTACTGTATTTTGTACATGATACAATTGAACTACAGAAATACAAAACAAAGAGCATGCTGAAGTCACAGCTAAGTAATAGATATACTAAAATTTGAACCCAGGTTTCCTAATTCCAGTTTGTTGCTCTTAGCAATATTCTCTGCAAAGTGGATGATTACAATCCATTTTCTCTCCTTTAGTCAGAGAGTGCTATATTCTTTCGAGGGAATTCATTCTTGCCAGTTATCTACACTCTTGGGGGACTGTTGGTCAAGTGTTCTCCCAACCAAGACTTGAGTATATGACCAAATGCTAGATGAATCTGATTCACTTGCGGGGACTTTGCGTCCTGAACACACTGATTGTCAGACAGGCAAACTGATGGGGCTGAATCATCGCAGCAGGGGCAGCGGGCAAGCTTGTGGGTTAAATCCAGCTGCTTGGATTCCCAGAACCACTTCTTTCTTGCTCCGTGGAAGCCCAGCTCTCTCACTTCCCTTTCATTTTTGAACGATTCCATGACATTCACAAGGTTTTTGTTGTTATTATATTTTTTATCTTTTTGCTTGGGATAGCAGATCCATTGCTACCTACCTTGCTTACAACTGAAAAATTCTAATTGCTGCTCTGTTTTGAGGAACAAAGCATGCCAGGGCATGAGACAAGACATGAAAGAAACAGTGAAAAGGAAAGGCAATGACAGAATGGAGGTTTTATAAATAAGACTGAAGCAGAATTTCAGACTAGGGATACACATCTGTTCATTTGTGTACTGATTTCACACTTTTTTTATTAATGATCTATTCTGTGGCCAGCAGGGTGAAATAACAACCTGTGGGCATTCAAATGAATGGAAGTAAAGAGATCCCACAGTGCGTGTCAGGAACTCAGTAGGCAGCTAGATAGCCAGCAGCAGAGAAAGTAGGACCCCAGAGTACAAACTAATGGATTGAGGTAGAGAGCTGTCAGAGCAGGATCGACACGAAGACTGAGTGACTTGGATCCCTGGAGCCAGTTCAATCCCATGCCTGAGCTTGGTTCTTTCTTTCTTCCTTTGATTCTGGAATTTCTGAAATTGATCTGTGAACACAGCGCATAGCTGAGCCCATAGGTAACACTAAGAACACAAGACACAGTGAGATTACTGTATTCTTTCCATCTTTTGCCCGGGACCTGAAGCTCTATTAAAATGTCACTAGAAAAAAATGGTCCAGGAGATGTGACTGGGATTCTTGCCTGATTTTTGTATTTAGTACCTCTGAGCTAGACAGTTACTCTCGCTGGGCCTCAATTTCCTCTTCTGTACAACAAAGAAATAGGCCCGCTCTGTTTGCCTCCTGCGTTGTGGGAAACACAGGAAAAAATAGATGCAATAGCTTAGTAAATTGAGAAAAAAGATCAAGAGAAAAATGCTACTTTCCCTCTGGCATTATTTCCAGCCTTTGTTATGAGCAGTCATTTCTCAGCCCTGGCAGAGAGTAAGGGTTTAAGAAAAAACATTTAGCTAGAGAAAAGGAGAGCATGGCTTGGCTGCCAGCTTCAAAGGTCAGCCTCCAGGTCCTGCAGCTCCTAGAAATAAGAACAGAACAGAAGTTCTGGGAAGAATTTTGACAAAAATTAAACTTTAAGCAGTGTACACCATGACTGAGAAATCACCAGAGTTTTTGTTCAGAAAATACATGTAGTGCCATTAGAAATAATCTCTTTGAGGATAAGAATATGTCTTATATTTCTGAATCTCATGCACCTAGCATGTCTATCACAAATAAATATTTGCTGAATACATGAATGGATAAAATTTACTCTTGCCTTTGTCCAAATTCCTATACCTGCCCAGTATGATTCTCATCTCTATTCAAATTGACACACAATTCAGAGTGGCAAACTAGTTACAAAGTTTACCTACTATCCCTCTGTAGTCCTGTCATTTTACATCACTAAAGTAAAATTATAAATATAGAATAAAGGTGGGAATATACTCATCGAAATAAAGGTAAAGTACCAACAATTTATTATAAAGTTTAATGCCACAGAAGCAGGTATAAGGGAAAGATAAGTAGGAATAGAAAATTAAATTGGGGGAAGCCGGGATGGCTCAGTGGGTTAAGTGCTCACTTTGCAGCGCCGGGGACCGAGGATCGAATCCCGGCCCCAGCCCGTGCAGAACCATGTGCTGAACTGGGAGCTCCCCCAGTTCAGTTCTCTCTCTGTCTCTGTATCTCTCTCTCTCTCTCTCTCTCTCTCTCTGTCAAAATAAATAAATAAATAAAAATATATATAAAAAAAAGAAAGAAAGAAAGAAAATTAAATTGGGGGATAGCTCAGCGGGTAGAGTGTTCATCTTGCAGGCTTGGGATTGGAGGATTGTATCCTGGCCCTGGCCCATGCAGACCCATATGCTGAACTGGGGTGTGTCCCCAGTTCAGTTCTCATCAGGGTGAGCTACCCATGCAGGGGGCCCCCAGCCCAGTTCCTGTCCTGCGCAGCCCTGGGCCCACCTGTGGAGTGAAACTGTATCAAAAAATAATGACGTGCAACTATGGAGATGGCTCTAGGTCTTCCCCCTTCTCTCTGTCTCTCTCTCTATCAAAAACAATAAAAAATTAAAATTAAAATAAATTGGTATATCACTGAGCTGACCAAAATGTCTCAATGTAGACAACTGATTTCTTGGCTTCAGAGGGTCCATATGAATGATTAGGTCCCAGACAGTCCTTAGTCAAGGAAGAAGAGAGACGAAACACTCTGTTAGCTTATTCCTTTCCAGGTTTCTCGTTGTTCAAATGTTCCCCACATCACAGCACCTGGAGATGTATTGCCCATATCTCTGGGCAGGTTCAGGAGACCCTGTAGCTTCACTAAATCCACTTGGTCAGGTTCTTCTTGCCAGCTGACACCGTGTTTGAGATTCTTCCATACTGTACTTGTGGTAACAACTGCTACTGAGACCTGACTCTGGTTGTGGGAATGGATTGAGTTATTGGTAGGATTGCTCTGGGCAAGAAGCCATGGTGATTAAGGCACATGGGGAGAGAGAGTGGCTGTACGGAGCTGGGGGGTGCTTTCATTGAGCTCGATGCACCTCCCAGATACCCTTCTTCAAGAATGTACTTTAGTTCAGCAAAACCAGAGAACAAACGAGAGAGGCAGGAAATAGAGACACAAAACTGGGAATCAATGCAAGGAAGAATGATCTCTACGAAACAAGACTGGAGAGCAATCAATGCATATTGAAGCAGAAAAATAGAGGCCCTTGAATGAAACATGTTTAGAACAAGTGATATGTTTGATATGTTTAAAATCAGTTTAAGATAGGATCAAATCAAATTGCTCAAGAAAACAATAAAGGCAATTAGAAACTCCAAAAAGCAAAACCAAACCATGCAACAAATTCCAATACATTGTAGTAGAGCAAATTTTACATGCTCATAACCTTGAAAAATCTAAAAGTGAGAAGTACAACTGTGAGAAGTTAGGCTCAGATAAAGATTTGAAGATATAAAAGAAAATCTAGAGACATATTTTCACTGTACTAAGGGGGGATTTGAGATATGGGTGATCAAAAAATATAAAATAAATGAGCACTGAGAAGAATTATTTCAAGTGACTTAAAACATAATTATTATGTAATAATATTGTTACAGTAATATTAGCATCATTAGATTGAATCTGTTTGTTGGGGATAGAGCAAATAAACAATTCTGCTAATGTTTCTCAGGAGCGATATTTGTAAAAATAAAAAACAGAAATATAAAATCAATTAAATAAGGAAAATTCATGTTATATTTCTACTGAAATGTCAGTATAGCTTATTTATTTTTATCTTGCTAAAAGTAATAAAACATAACACCTTATTTCATATCTGTCTGTTTTGAAAAGGCCTAGAAAAAAAGACAACTTGGTATAAATGAGAAACCCTGGGACCAAAAATTTGGTCTCTAAATGTCATTTCCCACTAAAAAAGATCTGGAGATGTTTTAATACTGATTTCAGAACTATAGCAAAAAATACACAACATGTTCCTGGGATATCTTGTTACTAAAAGCAAGGAAACCAAGATTACAGAGGTCATGTCAAAAGGTCTCAGGGACCAACTCGAAGAAGTTCTGACTGGTGTAAAATGGAAAAAGTTAGCAACAAAAAGAATAATGACTGAATTGTATAAAACAGATCAAACATGTAGAAATCCACAAATACTTCAAGATACTAAAGAAAGAAAAACAAAAAACAGTCTCAATGGTTTGTTAGCGCTCCAACATAGGTAAATAAAGAAATAAATCAAGCACTTATCCTGCCTTTTCTACATAAACTATGTTTCAAGGTACCAAATAGTACATGTGGAAAATTGCTTTACAGTAGAGCAGATAATTTAGAAGACAGGAAAATTAAGAATGTCAACATTTTCCAATCCTTATGAAATAATAACAGTGAAAAACCGTCAGTGCCTGCTAAAATCATTAGGTAAAAGTTGGTGGGAAACTTGATGATAGATGTATTAGACTAACATTCCTTGAATCCACAGATTAATCTTCTCATCACTGAAAGTGGAAGGACCAGACAAAATGCCTTTTATTCTACTGTGATGCTATAGGTGGTACACAGTATTATCTGTGAAATATTATTGCCAAAAATTTTTTAAAAGAAATATCAATTTTATTAAGTCTCTCGGTCTAACTACCAGTTGTATAGAAATCATTTAAAGAGCCACACATTAAATAATACTGATATGACACACCCAATTCAGCCATTTCATGTTTTTCTTCATGTGAGGAAAAACCACTAGTTTGAATTACTATGGAAACTATACAATTATTATTCTCAATGATACAAATACACTGTCATTGAAGTCCAAAGTGATCTCAAAAAAGTTGTCTTTCATTCATTTACTCATTCAACCAAAATTTGTTGGCCATCTGCCATAGGTCCAGCACTGCATTAAGGACTATTGATTCACATATGACCTTAGTGTCTCTATCCACAATTCCCTGAAAAGCTAGGACTCCATTCTTTTTTTCTTTTTCTTTTTTTTTTTTTTCCTTTAATTTATTAGGGTGGAATTGGTTAGTAAAATTATTTAGCTCTTAGGTGTACACTTCTATAGTACATCATCTATATATTGTATTGTGTGTTCACCACACAGAATCCATTCTCCTTCCATTACCATATGTAGGATTCCATTCTTACACATAAATTAACTTTGCAGAGATATTTGGAAGGGAATAACAGAAAGAGCTCTGATTTAGTTATCTAAGTATCTAATAGCTGGTAAATTAGATATTAGACATGATCTAGGGCCATATTTACCCATTTCCCATTTTCCCTGAAAATACTCATCAGCAGCACTTACGGCTACAGCATTTCCTCTCAGATAACTCGTGGATTACGGTCCTAACCCTACTCCCAAAGTTTTCCAGGAAATATCTCATTTTTATTATTTTCACATTGCTCTAGTATATCAATAGTCTTTGGAGACAAATGACATCATTCTATTTATATCATTCATAGCATTCTGCTTTTAGTAGTGGTATTTCCATTTGCAAAATACAGTAATTCTCAATTGCTGAAAAGTCAAATCCTAAAAATTGTAGCAAACCTCACATGAAAAAAATTATTAAATACTGATCATCCTATACATTTCTGTTACATTAGGATTAGAGGCAAGCTCTGTTTAGAAATAACTCCAAGAACAATTTTTATATTTTATTTCCACATTGAAAGCCAGTCAGATTTGCTTCAGCTCAAAGAGCATGCTTATGTAAAACTAAATGAGCATAGCAGTGAGATGCACTATTTTTTTTTAATAGGAAATGGATTAATGAGAATATTAAGAGTTTCCATTTTGGAAAATAAAGTGTGTGTCTTTGTATTTTATCTTAATATGGTTTATTTTCAATTTTTTATGGCTTTGTTGACTTGAAAGTCAAGTTTATATACAATTATTGGACTTAAAAGAGGAATCAGAAACTCAGAAACCCATAGCATTTGAACAGGAACCTTTTGAACTGGTTGGCAAGTATTTCATTTATAGGTATCAGACAAAGAAAAAAAAAAAAAAAAATATATATATATATATATATATATATTGCAGATAAAGTGTTTTGGGATGAAAGTAAACCAGAAGAGCAATATATATTTTGTCATCAGTCACAAATAGATTTCTAAGAGAGCCAGCTGATTCTTAAAATTTTTAAAAGAAGAGTGGGACCTCTGGAATTTCAATCTAATATGGTAGAATCCAACAATAACTCCCTACAGTGGTTGCTTTTTTATATATAAAGCAAAGAGATTATATACAGGTTTGTCATGGAATTGGAGTAATATATCACTTTTGTAGAGGGACTTTAGTTGCATCATTCTATCCAGTAAGCACTTTTTCTATCATCTTACCTGGGGAGAAAGCTCAAGAAAGTCCCTAATCTTTGCAATAATTTTGAAAAAGAACCCTTTATGTTTTATAGAATACATTCTTCAAAAAACTAACTAGAGTTAAGAGAGTTTGGGAAAATAGGTCATATGAACTTCCTGGGGTTAGTGAGAGTTTTAAGTTGCTCTAGAAAAGAATCTTTCTGTTTTATTAGCCCTCTATGGGCAACTTAAAAGACTACTTTGCACTTAAACTTGGGTCAAGGGGAAGCCAGGATGGCTAAGCAGGTTAAGAGCTCACTTTGCAGCCCCAGGGACCGAGGATTGAATCCCAGTCCCGGCCCATGAGGACCCATATGCTGAACTAAGGTGTGCTTCCCATGTGGGAGGCCCCTCGGCCAGTTCTCTCCCCCCAGTTTGGCCCCTGGCTTGAGAGCATGTGCCTCCCATATGGGAGGGGCCCAGCCCAGTTCCTGCCCTGTGTGGCCCATGCCCACCTGTGTGGATCAAAACCATGTTGAAAACTGATGACATACATCTATGGAGACTGCTCTGGGCCCTTCCCCTTCTCTCTGTCTCTCTCTGTCTCTGTCAGAAACAATAAAATAAATCTTTAAAAAAAAACAAAAGACCTTGGGTTTAAGTCCCATTTTCAGAGGAAGAGACCAGTCCTGCCACTTGAATTGGCCAACACAACTCTTGAACTTGCCTTGGGAGCAGTGGAAAGAAGCTAGACTGAAGAAAAGACACTTGGAATACCAAGAGATGACCTTTCTGGGGATCTCCAGATAATTGAATGGAGAAATCTTTCAAGAGAAAGCTCTAAACAGAGGCTGTCATAATGGTAATATGAATAGTCTTGAGATTATTTCCCAGCATCCTTGTTCTGGGAATTTTCTCTTATCTCAGTCCATCCTCTAGGTTATCACAGACACTGTCACCATAGTACTATCTTTCATTGCCTAGATTGTGATTTGTGTGTCTTAAAACTTCTGGGTAACCATGTGTCTTGACACATGCAGAAAAATATAGAGACAACTGGCCAATAGGAAAAAAAGAGGAATCGTGAAGTAGAGACTTTTTTTTTAAACAAGAGGAAAGAGATGGAAAATAGAGGGAGACAGTCTTGAATACAGATATGCTGAAAAATGTTTACCAACCCGTTCCCTAGTTTAAAAAAAGAAAAAAAGAGGAACTGATTATAGAATTTGCCAATTTCTATGGTAGAAAATTTTCTACCATAGCTGTTTCAAACTGTTAATGGGATGTCACTGAATGTGAGCTGGAAAGAGATTGTCAGAACTATACCACTATATAGTATGTCCTACATACGGATATAATACATGTAAATAATTCCAAACACATAAAATATCAAATAGATAATATTCAAATTGATAATAGTAAAAAAAAAAAGAAAGAAAATGATGAGATCTGATAAGTTAGTACCTAAATAATTGACTTAATTGTAAATTTGTTTAATTTTAATAATGGCTATGTTTCACAAAATTTCTGAATTTAATAATTGCCTCTGGTGAGCTGGTAGGGCTTGTTCTGACACATAAGTGGCCCTCATGGTATATACATGCCTGGTTTCAATTGCTTTTTAAAGTCCAGCAATCACATTCTTGACCTTGAATTACATGAGATAGCTCAGTGCCCTTATTATAAATCGATGTCTGTCTGTCTCTCTCTATATATATGTATGTACACATATATTAATTTATCTTTATCTCTCTATCTCTCTTTTATACATGGACTAACACATGTTCTATTTTGGCATTTGTAACACAGGTAGCTGTTTTGGCACATGCCACAATTTTAAAAATAGTAGAAAAGTAAAATACATAAAAGAAGCCTTTAATAATGCTTCCTTTTTACTTGTCCCCTCTGTAATATATTGTGGCTAAATTTTTAAGATTTATTTTATTGTTTTTGACAGAGGCAGAGAGAGACAAAGAGAGACAGAGAGAAGGGGGAGGGCCCAGAGCAGTCTCCATAGTTGTACATCATCAGTTTTTGACATGGTTTCATCCACACAGGTGGGTGGCAGCTGTGCAAGGTGGGAACTGGGCTGGGGCTTCCCACATGGGAAGCCCCATCGCAGTTCAGCATATGGGTCCACATGGGCCAGGGCCAAGATTCGATCCTTGGTTCCTGGGGATGCAAAGAGAGTGCTTAACACGCTGAGCCACCCCGGCTTACCCCTAATAATTTGACGTAAACTAAACTAGCTTCAGTTTCTTTTCCTCCTACTTGCTCATACTGATTCTCCTGCTGCCATCCAAGCAGCCACAATGGTTTTGCTTATGGATGCCCTCAGAGCCAGTGAGAATGCAACAGAGAAGACGACGTTGCTCATCTTTGATGTTCCAATTAGGATTTTTTAGAAGTTCATAGTATAAGCAATAATTGTAACAGCAAGTCTTTTTATTACAGAAGCTAGGCTTGTCCATGATAATAAAATTTTGATGATCCTCAAAGCCTGAGAGCCTTGGGCCTTGGGGTTCTTGGAGCACAGTGTTTATGCAGAAATCAGAGAATGGGGAGGGGCATATGGCAGGGTAAAAACACCTGCCCATCTCTGATAGATAGGAAAGTCAAACTAATGGATAATGATGGAGAATCATCAAGGACACAGCTGGACCTTAGACTCAGGGTCCCTGAAGGGTGCTCAAGATTTCCACATTTCTGGAATAAGGGCTAGGTACATAGAAGCACAAGCAAATGGTGATAGAAACCCAACACGTTTGTGAGTCTCCCATAATATAAAAGGCTATGAGCTTCTGTGAGGTACTACTGCAGGTCTCCTACATGGTCCCTGAGCAGGGAAGTAGAATGATGGAGGAGGGTGTAGTAATGCCTGGGTCTAAAGGCAGGCTCATAGATTTCCTGAGCCCCAAGTTAAAAAGAGAAAATGGCCAAGCAAGTGGTTTGGAAGAATCCTAGTAGGAAGAAAGGATGCAGAATCGCATTCATATTAACCAGAGGCTATTGTAGCACTGAGCAATGAATGCAACAAAGACCAACTCTGCCAATTTCCAGATGCACTGAATTATCCCAGCAAAGGCCAAGAAGAACAGGAGATAGTAGTAAAGATTAGTTGGATCAGAGGTACCAACTTGCAAGTACTGGTCTGTCCTCTACAAATAAGCTCTGAGGAACTCACAGTGTCTCTACAGAGAACAAGAGAAAGAGAAGAGGTTTAGAAACAAAGTCTGAATTGATTGAGTAACCACAAGGTGATATTTCACAGTACAAGTGATTGAATTCTCTTGAACGGGCAAAATTTTATTATCTACTTTTCACAGACACAGGCCTTGTGATTATAATTGTGTTGTGTCAGGTATGGAGAAACTTTAAAAGTTACCTTTTGCATGTTGAGATTTTCCCAAAATAATTTTTAAAGGTACTTCTCACTGAAAATTTATAGTTCAGTTTAGAGTTGGTTAGAAAAATGTATCATAGGATTTGAGATTTAAAGCTTAAGTATTCCTTGCACCATTTTCTACCCTGAAGTCTACTTAAGAAAAAAATGGAGTCTAAGAGTACAATGTTAGTTCGTCTATAAGATTTATCCATTTCTGTGGGGTTGTAGCCTCTTATGTAAATAAATAGGACCCATAAATACTTGTTGGGACAACAGTTTTTTTCATCCAATATTGCTTTTTCCATTGGCATTTGAAAATTGAAATAACTCCAAAGTGAAATTTAGCTTTTGTCCATTCTAAATATTTCAGTCTGAATCCAAGATAAGTGCTATTTGGTAATAGAGGCAGCAAATAGTAAACATTTTTTAAGAGAAAGAAATAAAGGAAAAAAAGGAATTACCTATGGGGCTTATAAAAACATAGTTTCTGAAACACAACCTGAAAGATTCTGATTCAGATGCTTATTCTAGACTAGGATGAGTCTCAGGATGTTCATATCAGCAAGTAGCTATCTCGGGTAGTAATCTTGAAAAAAACAAACAGAAAAAAGAGCCTACTCTCTCAATCTAAGCACAAAAGTGTCCTTAGACAGATTTAGAATTGTTCATAGAATTCAACAATAAACAGAAGAACCAGACTGTGCAAAGGACAGGTTTTAGGATGCTCAAGTGATCTTGGTAACAGTAATGAAGAAAAATTTCTCTGGAGTATTTCTTTCAAAACAACTTTTTTAAAGATTTATTTTTATGGCTTTTGACAGAGAGACAGAGAGAGAGAGACAGACAGAGAGAGAGCCCAGAGCAGTCTCCGTAGTTACACATCATCAGTTTTTCTGCATGGGAAACATGGCCCCTCAAGCTGGGGCAGAACCAAACCAGGGGCCTCTGACATGGGAAGCTCACCCCAGTTCTGCATATGGGTCCACACAGGCTGGGGCCAGGACCAGGACTGGGCCTGGTGCTTGATCTTTGGACCCCGGGGCTGCAATGCAAGTGATCAACTTGCTGAGACATCCTTGCTTCCCCCTAATTACATTAGAAAAGCTCTTTTTCCAAATAAGGTCACATTCCCAGGTTCCAGGGATTACAACATAGACTTATATTTTGGGGGCCACCATTCAAATCATTACAATATCCTTAGTGATTTTTTAAAGTCATCTAATAGCTTCCAAGAATAATATAACATATAACCACAGATCTAGGTAAATTGTGATAAGTACCAAGTCATATATATATATATATTTTTTAATTTTTTTATTGTTTTTGACAGAGAAAGAGAGAGAAAAAGAGAGAGAGAGATACAGAGACAGAAAGAGAACTGAAATGGGGGAACTCCCCAGTTCAGCATATGGGTCCGCACGGGCCAGGGCCGGGACTCGACCCTCGGTCCCCGGCGCTGCAAAGCGAGCGCTTAACCCACTGAGCCATCCCAGCTTACCCTATATTTTTTTAATGGTAAAAGTGTGAGTGCAGTTTTGGAGGAAATGAGAAAAAGCTTTCTGGGGAAGTGAAATTTTAATAGGTAAATATGATAAAAAGTGCATTTCAGGCAGGAAAAAATACATGAACAAAGCTTTGAAAGCTGAAAAGGGGAAACTATGATCAACCAGTAAGGTTAGAATAGGTTTTTTAATTGAAAATAATATAAACACTGAATAATTTGATCAGAAAATAAATTTATTTGAGCATATTATTTCACATAATCTTGAAGAAAACACACTTGAAAGCCAGGGCTACTTGTAACTTCACACACAGAACTGATCTCATGAAAGCATCAGGCCCCCGCTGCCCACCCCGAAGTTGCACAGAGGTGGCTACACCTTGCACTACTGCTACCAGTGACCACAGGTTCTAGACTCTGGGCCCCTGCTCCATTCCCCTCTTGTACCCTCAAAGGCAAAGCAGTGTTATCAAAGATTGGCTCATGTAGTGGGCCAAATTCAATGATGGAGCCCTGTGATATCTCAGCAAATTTCTAGGATTGTGAATATGAGGAAACCCCAAGACCATGATTACGTTAGATGACTAATTTAAGGTTACTAATCAGTTGGCCATAGGGAGAGAGTATCTGAGTGGACCTAATTTCATCGGTGAACTCTCTTTTTAAGAGAGTTTTTTCCAGTTGGTAGTATTGTTAATAGAATGGGCAGCCAGAGATATTTGAAGAATAAGAAAAATATGATGTGCTGGTCCTGGTTTTAAAGATCAAGGGGGCCATGCAGAAGGACCAGAGGTTGCTCTCTATGAGCTAAGAGTGACCTCTTGCTAACAGCTAGGAAGAAAATGAGGACCTTAGTCCTATAACCACAAGGAACCAAATTCTGCCCATGATCTGTATGAGACTAAGGGCATATCTTCTCCATAGCCCCCAGATAAGAGCCCAGTCTAGCCCACAGCTTGCTTAACCTGTGAGCAGAGAACCCAGAGAACCCAGATAAGTTTACTTCCTACCCAGGTCTGGCACAAATGATTTGAAGCTAGAAGCTAATACAATAGAACTCTTATAGCCTACAGAATCCTTAGTTGATCTTTAAAACCCTGGCTTACCTAATTTATTTAATAACATAGTTAAAAAATATATATTTTTTTGTCTTCTGTTATCCAAGTTAGTCATGAAAACTCTGCTCAGGCCACACCAGTGTAGGAAAATCTCTACCTGAATTTTCAAGGTTAGACCAAAGCAGTCTGAGACTTGAGTGTGCTCTCAAGTGTGGCTGGATCAAGATTAAAAGTGCCTTTGTTCATGGAGAAAGCCACCAAGTTTCAGTGACCAGGCACAGCAGGGGAAAAAAAACCTCTCCAAAATTTTTATTCCTCATATTATTTTGATCCTAAAATTCCTCTAAATTCTGTTTCTCAAGCTCCTTGGTTATCAAAGATATTGTAGAGAAGGAAAATCATAAATACAGAACATACAAAAAAAATGCATACACATTTTAAGAAAAGAAAAAACTGTATTAAAATTGGAATACTCAATATATACTGATAACAAAAGATGAATACAAGTCACATTTGACTTCTGCAATTACAAGAGGTGCTCAAAGTGGTTACCATGAGTATTTATGTAATACATAATAACATCTCTTAAAATGTATATAAAATTTTTGGCACCCCTGGTGGGTCTCTGATTTCCAGTGTTTTTTCAGCCTAGGTTACTTCCTGGCAGAACGGCTTGAGACATGAGCTTGCAGGCAGATAATTCATTTCTGGGAAGTGAGTCCAGGAAATGGTCTTGAAGGACAAAATTTGAAACCAGGACAGAAAGAAAGCAATATAACAGTGCATTACTGAGAAGGTCATGAGTGTGAACCAATGGGACTTGATTTCACTGGGACCTTATGTGGATCCATGTAATATACACCTTAGAGCTGTGCACTGGAAAGAAGAAGGAAGTGTGTATCCATCCACCCTTGCCCCCTCCTCCCTACCCCCGTGCCAACTGGCCAAGGAGTGTAAAATCCCTTCACATCTATGTTGTGCATACATCAGTGCTGGGCATATACGACAGTCATGCAAACTTGGGTGCTAGGAATATTTCCTTAGATTTCCAAATCTGTAGAATTCTAGGAGCCCTGGGGCAGAGAGTGAGAGAGAAGTACAGCTGAGGTGTACTACTACCAAGTTTCATTTACCCAAAGCTGGTTACCACAGCATGGCTATAGTAAGAAGCAGATCTACAGATTACAAGGCTGACTACACCTGATTAGCTACTAATAATGTGTACCAAGAGAGAGATTAGACAAAGTGGCAGATGGGGAAAAAAATACCACCTTAGTAATATTGAAGGTAATGTTGGAAAATATGGCTTAGGTGCATGGCAGTTATGTACTCCATTACACTGAAACTCAGATTCAGACAGACTCCATCGTAGGTGACTCTAGATAGACCATCATGAACTTCCAAAAGGATGAACTGAGTTGTGCATGCCCAGTTGTGCCAACCTCCATGAGGAAGAGGGAGTTAGGAGGTGGAGGGAGGCAGAAGGGTTCTGGTATGGGCACTTTTTTTAGGAGTGAGAAGAAAGCATTTCCTTGTAGCAATATATTATCCTTGTTACAGACTTTCCCCATCATTTGATTATTGCCAAAAAGAAGGTAAGATTCAAACAGGGGTTAGGAGAAAAGGAGTGAAAGGACATACTTCCTATTATATTATCCCCCTGGATTTTGAAAAGAAGTCACCCTTATGGCTTAGTTTTGGTCACCCCCTAAGGCACGCTACGTGGCTTAGGGCCAAAGTCTCAGAGCGATGAGGCATGCATTAGCTCATCCTTGTGTTCTTGGTGACCTCTAGGGGGACTTGTGAAAAAGGTAGGATGAGGTATTCAGAGTCTTGGGTTCTTCTCATCTGGTTCTCTATCCCCAACTTTGAAATACATTACAGACATTTGGTAGTCAGTGGTTGGAATTTCTAGATTAAAGGAATAAACTCAGAATTGTGCTTTAGAAAGAAGGGAAGCAAGTTGCAAGTATCTCTTGGCCTAATATGTCTCAAGAATAAACATGTTTCACAAATTTCCTCCTTTAATCCTTATAGTAGGACTGTATATTATTAACTTAATTTTACAACTAGGAAATCTTATACCAGGAGAGGAGGTATTGGAAAACCTGATAAGAGCTAAACATTGAACTGCCACAATATCGTTTAACTCTAAAACCATATTTCCAAAACTTTATTATATCTTATTTAGGAGATTAAACAGGTATTAGGATGACCTTTTCCCTATTTAAAAAAAAACCAAAAAACCCAATTTCATTACAAAGGAAAGCATCTTTTCCTTCTCTGTGCTCAAACTGCAATATCAAATAAGCTTTTGACAAAGCTGAAACTCTCATTGCATGGGGTTGTTTCCATATGTAGGAGTCTGGGCTTAATATATTATGTAATTATTTTCAGTTTCTAAAAATACAAATCTTATCTCATGTTATGGAAACACACAGGGAAGTTTTTGTTCTTTAGTATGAGCAAAGAGCCTGATCACATAAACGACATCCAAAATTTGTAATATTTCTAGATAACAAAAGTGCTAGCTTATGGGGAAGCTGGGATGGCTCAGTGGGTTAAGTGCTCACTTTGCAGCCCCAGAGCCGGAGGATCAAATCCCAGGCCCGGCCCATATGGACCCATCTGCTGTACTGGGGAGTGTCCCCAGTTCAGTTCTTGCTGGGACCTATGCAGGAGGCTCCGGGCCTAGTTCCTGCCCTGTGCAGCCCTGCACCCACCTGTGGAGTGAAACGCTATGGAAAACTAATGCTGTCAACTATGGAGACTGCTCTGGGCCCTCCCCCTTCTCTCTGTCTCTCTGTCTCTGTCAAAAAACAATAAAAATAAATATTAAAAAATATGCTAGTTTATATATTAATAATTCAATGAATGCATGATACTTCTCTGAAAATGCTTTCATGTGTTAAGAATCATTCAAAAATTAATGTCACAAAAAAAATAATGTCACAATAGGACTCGGTAGTTCATCATAAAAAGATAATATATTAAAATGTAAAGGTAACTACAGCTATCTCTAGCTATATTATAAGCTTGTTTGCCCTTCTACACATTTCAAATCTATAAGAAATTTTCTAATTTATTTTACTGAATTATTTAAGCAAAGAAAAAAAAGAATAATACTTAACTTTTCTTTAACTTAACTTTTAAGTTTAAGCAAAATAGCTTTATTTTTAAAACAAGAAAAATATTATTGTTTTTAACCTACATTCTGAGAAAGAACCCAAGGAAACAAAATAATACCACAGAAACCTAAGGGGTGTGGGTGTGGGTGGGGGTGGTGGGGAAGCCTAGGAAAAACCTTTTGAAAAGTAATATGTCATACTCTGGTTTCTCTTCAGATTGCATAAGTCTTCTGCCTTTTAAAAGTAAAATGTCAGACGCTGGTCCTAAACCTCAATTTTATTTTTCTGATGTGGAAACAGGAATCACACAAGTATTAAAAAGGCAAATGATAGAAGACTACAACAGTTTAAGCTTCTCCTTCCCTTTCAATCCTTCTCTGAATCCCCTACCCCAAACCTAAATCCCAGCTTCCTCCCAAGGAAGACGTATGAGAACACACATCTACAATTGCCCAGAAATAACAAGGCCCTGGACACTCTGGCTTTTGGTGGTCTCATCCTACATTATATCACACATTAAAACAGAGCCACATCCTGTAAAATTTTGATGGGCACGGCCCAAACACTATATGCCTATTTAATTGTCCCAATCATCCTATTGGTAAGTGACATGATTATCAATATTCCACCAATGAGGAAAGAAATTGGCTAAATAACTTGCCCAGAGTCACACAACTAGTCCATAACAGAAGCAGAATTCTAGTCCAGGGCAGCGATGTTCAAGATGTCATGAATTTATCACTAAACCACAGTGACCTAATGGCAGATTCTCTAGGTACTTAATTAAATAGTTAGTTATTTTAGTGTTGCAGTGTCTTTTTATATTTTGGAACCAGTGTATTTTTTTCAAGCATCATTTTTTTTTAACTGTTTTTGACAGAGAGAGACAGAGACAGAGACAGAGACAGAGAGAGAACTGAACTGGGGGAACTCCCCAGTTCAGCATATGGTTCCGCAGGGGCCGGGGCCTGGATTCGATCCTCGGTCCCCAGTGCTGCAAAGTGAGCACTTAACCCACTGAGTCATCCCAGCTTCCCCAAGCATAATTTTTCTAATGAGACAATTATTGCACAATGCTCAGTATAGGATGAGGCTCATCCAAGGCATTTATTAATGACGTTGAAGTAATTAATGATTAACTAGTAATGTTGTTGAAGTCGTAGTAGTAGTAATGGTGGTCATAATCATAGTTACCTGTGCCGAGGTGTGGATAGCAGAGTAGAGGGGAGCACACTCCAATGGTAGCAATAGAATGGGCAGAGATTAGGAAATGACAAGTGTTCATTTTTATATCAATGAGCTTACCTAAAGTGTATAAAAGTGTTGGAGAGTAGTGGGAAATAAAATTGTGTAAGTTAATCAAGGATAAATTGCAAACTCGTATTTTTTTCTTTGATGGGGGTAAGAATAGGTGGGTAATTACAAAATTCCCCTGATAATTTTCCATTGTTATGTGAAGCACATACTTGGCTGGAGGAGATGGGAGAGTTTAAGCTTTTATCTTGAATTGAAAGACAATATAATTTGAGGGCTATCTTGTTCTCTATAATTTAGAAGCCAAGGAATAAAAAATAACCTAAATTCATTCAGGCTGAGGATGCATCGATACTCACTCTCAACCCTTTGGAAGAGTGTTGGCAGGTTCTCCCTATTATTCGGGAGATATCTTCAAATCTCCTTTGGATCATAAAGGTTTCTGAGGGGCAAATCCTCTGTAAGAAAGCAAGACCTGCAGGCAGCTGCAAGTTTCTAGCCCAGTTAACAAATAACTTTATGCAAAATAAGTTCCACACTAACAAGCAGCTTCAGGAGCAGCCACTGGTTGCCAGCTACCAACAGTAAACTCGGTGCCTGTCTTCAGTTATTCCTGCTTTGGGGGCTATTTTGTGCCATTTGTGCCTAAGGCAGTCAAGGCTGAGCTGAGCTGTTTGATCCTTTGGGAAAAGAAGAAAAGAACAGATCACTGCCCAGGGGAACTGGGCTCATTAGGAGACAAAGGTGACAGGTGTTTGCTCTCTGAAAGGACAAGCGGCTCTAGAAAAACTCAGCTGGGGTGGATTTCCAGTAATAAAAGCTGTTAGTGCAAGGAAGAGAGGGAAGATATGAGCAGACAGAGAAGAGCAGTTACAAAAAAGGTTAACTGACTGACAGTCCATGTTTGCCTGGGACTAAAAGGTTTCCCAGGAAGCAGGACTTCCAATTTTAACACTAGGAAAGTTTCAGGCAACTTGAGATGGTAGGTCAACCAAGATACAAACCCAGCCTTATTTGCCGGACGGATTAATGACCATGTTCTGAACATAGACGTACCAGCAGAGCCCGGAGACAGTGCACCAGTTGCATTGTCACCGGTTGCTTCTTGTACATGAGTAAGGAGATGTGTAACTTTAAAGAAATATAAATATGAATAAGCAATAACGAATCTGATGTAGTATTCAAGCACATAAGCAATTGTTGTTTCTTAGTCTTGACACAATTATCCTCCATCACAGCCGGCCAAGTTACTGAGAGTAACTCAATTTTCCTTTTTCTTGGGGAGCCTGAACAGTATTGTGATTATGATTATGGGACTTGATGTAAGACAGATCTGACTTCAAATCATGGCTTTCTTACTTGTGTGCTGCAGGACCAAAGGTGAATTTCTTAACCTCTTTGTGAATTAATTTCCTTTCCCTATAAAATTATAATACCTACCGTAAAGTGTGGTTCTAGAAATTAAAACTAAGTTCAAACAGTAAATGGGAACCAAGTAGCCAACAAATATGAATGGCTCTCAGTTTTCGCCTCCTTTCCCCTTGGCCCTTCTTTCTGTCAGGCGTCATATGATCCCCCTGAGGGCCTGAACAGAATGAAAAGACAGAGAATGAGCACGTTTTCTCTGTACTTGAGCTGGGACATCCATCTTCTGCCTTTTCGCGTTGGTGCTCCTGATTCTCAGGCCACCCATTTGTGGAGGAGAGACGCCGGTTCCATGGTGTGACCAGTGAATGACCCGTGTGCTGGACCTGGGCCAGAACAGAGACTGCTTACTGCCCCCATAGAGACTGTCTGATCATAATGCATGTTCATTCTGACATAGATAAGCACTCCGCCGCTCCTCCCACTACGTGCTGATGCCTGTAACAGGCTGTTGCTTTGACCTGGCATTTCCCATACGTGGTAGCATTTACATACTAGTACCTGTGACTATTTTCCCTCTCCCTATATAATTCTTCGGTGCCTTTCAAGTGGCACAGGGATCCATTTCATCTTGTAGTCACCCAAGACATACCTTGAGGTTTCCCTTAGTAAATTCTCCTGGGGATGTTAGGATAGCTCAGCGAATGACTGCTTGCCTTGCAATCACAAGGTCCAGGGATCGAATCCCGGCCCTGGCTTGTGCAAACCCATGTGCTGAACTACAGTGCAACTGTAACTACCAGGATGGCTTGGTGGTGAAAGTTTTTGCCTCCCGTGCGGGAGGCCCCATTTTGTTTCCCTCCCTGTGCGACCCCACATGTCACAACTAATGATGTACAACTACGGAGACTGCTCTGGACACCCCACTTCTCTCTTGCACATATACCTTTTCTGAAAATAATAATAGTTTTAAAAAAAAACTCTACTAATTACCATACTGGGGTGGCCAGCCTCTTTTTTTGGTCTTTCTCTGTCCTCCACTCACAGACACAGATTTTCAGTCTCAGGGCCTTCTCACGAGTCTGAGTGTACTAACAGTATTTAGGGACTTATACCATCAGCCTCCCGATCCTTAGGCCTCTGAACGTGAATCGGGACTTATACCATAGGCTTCCCTAGTTCTCAGGCCTTACGGCTCAGACTGAACTACAACACCAATTTTTCTAGGTCTTCAGATTTCAGATGGTAGATCATAGGACTTCTCATCCTCCTAAATCACTTGAGCTAATTCCAATAATAAATCTCTTCATATATTAACCTTCGATATATCAGATTAGTTGTGTTTCTTTAGAGAACACTGAATGATATACCTTACTTCAATTTTCTATAGTTAATTATAAAACTGGGCAAAAACACTTATAACTGTGCCTCAGATTCTGAATAGACTGACCCATTTCTAGATCATGCAATCTTTGGGTCACTTTGTTTAAGTAAGAGAGATTCTTATTCTAAGAACATGCTGAAATAAATTTGTTGCACTGTTCTGGTGTGAGCTAATGATTTGGGTGGTAGTGGGAGGTAAAATTCGCTTTTTTCTGTGATACAGGTCTGGTGACTTCAGTGATGGTCTTTCTCCCTTGGTATTTGGTTGACCTTTGGGTCTGTCAAATCCAAAATTAGGACCAGGTAGACAGAGGGCCTTCTGGGGTAAGTCCCTGTGTGAGAACTGTTAGTACACGTAGACTCATGAAAAAGCCGAGAGCCTGAAAACTTGTTTCTGTGAGTGTAGGGCAGGGAAAGACATACTTACATAAATAAATAAATAAATAAATAAAAGGGCTAGCCACTCCAGTATGGTAGTTATTAGAGTTCGTTAAGGGAAACTTATAGGTGTGTCTTGGGCAGCTATGAGACAAAATGAGTCCCTCTGCCACTTGTCAGGCACCAATCATACATCCCAGTAACCACAGACACTTTTCAATGATAAAAAATACCTCATGAAAATAGCCTGTAAAACATGTCACTGAAAACCATTTAATTGCTTTTTGTTGGCATGAGCATCTTGGCTTCTTTTACTAACTGAAGTGGCCTTATCTACAACAGACATTCATGCTGTTCCGCTCAGCAAAAATGACCATCCAGAAGGATTTCAAATTTATGTTTGAGGGGTGCAGCCTGAGAACTTTATGGGGTTATTCCAGAGGCAGAAGATTGTTAAGACTTGTTGCCAATAGCAGGAACCTCATGTAGAAGTCAGAGACCTCATTAATGAGTGATGACTTTTATTCAGATAAGAGGAGTGTGATGTGAAGTGAGGAGGCCTTTGTTGGGTGTATAAATCTGCAAAACAAGAGCTAAGTTAGGGCCTAATTGAAAATCAATAAATGACTGTGGGAGTCTAGCCAAGAATACACTGTGTCTAAGTGAACCATGAGCATGAACGGTCCTATTGGTGTATGTTAGTTATTTTTCTGCCTCCCTAACCCTCACTATTCTCCATGTCTTCCAATATTCTTCTTCAGGAGCTTCTTCTTTCTTGATAAATTTTGGTAATAAATTATATGTTTGATCATTGTCTTTTTCTTATAATTATCTGCAGTTGTGTTGAACGGTTCCATGCTGTCCAGAGTTTTGCAACTCTTTAACCAGATCATTCGCTTACTAAAGGAGATCTGACAAAAGAACAAAGTGATCTAGTTAATTTTTTTCTGAGTCCACTAAGATCATGGAAAAAAGATTTAAAAAATGTTATATACTTGTATATGAGGGCTGTCCAGAAAAAACCCAGCCATTGTCAATAGAAGTATAATAAGAACAGTTAAATGGCTGAATACTTTCTGGACAGCCCTTGTATATGTTCATTTATAGTATTCATGCTAAACAGAGGCATCCTAAATCACAGCTAGATATCACTAAAATTAATTATGTATTAAGCATAACCAGTCAAAAAACAGAGACACTTGGGGATGCCGGGATAGCTCAGCAAGTTGAGCACTTGCCTTGCAACCATGAAGTCTGGGGATTGAATCCCAGCCACAACCCATACAAACCTATATACTGAAGTGCAGCACAACTGGTAACTGCCAGGATGGACCAGCAGTGAATGTTCTCACCTCCCACATGGGAGGGCCCCATTTTGGTTCCTGCCCCAAACTGTACCACATCCATCTGTGTGGAACGAAACTATGTCACAGCTCATGGTGCACAGCTATGGAGACTACTCTGTGCCCTCCTCCCTTTTCTCTCTCACCTTCTCTCAAACAATAAAATAAATCTTTTAAAAAAAATCATAGGAACTCAAAAAATTTTAAGGTTATACATAAACCAGTAAATAAAATTCAGTGTAATGTGTTATCTTTTTAGACATGTACCCAAGTCTTTCCTTTCTTTAAGTTCAAAGGAGTCAGCATTTAGAAGTAATGATTCTACAATGTAATAGCTGTTGACTCCATGTAAATGATATGTGATTGCTCCCACAGACCTCATCTTACCAGGTGCACATGCCAGACACAACAGGCATAATGATAAAGAGTTCTTATAAAAACCATAGGAGTGTTCATTTATTAAGGGCTTTAGCATCCACAGCTGTTTCCCTTCAGCTGATAGGACTGAGCTACTTAGTTAACAGACCTTATAATACCCTCCCCGATTATGTTTCTTTTTTTTCTCAGCTGCATTTTTGAGTATCAATTTGATACAGCACTGAAAAGGGACTTTAAAAATTTCTGATGAAATTCAGAAAGATGTCAAATTCAATGACATTTGCTAGGTGCTGTGCTTTTCACTTTTGGTTACTTTAATCTAAACGACTCTGCTTGATGAACACAAAAGTTCCCCACATGTTATTTTTCACTGTGGAGTGAATCAAATTTTATTTGAGACCCGCAAAGCAGATGCTTCAATTGAATTTATCAGTGGCTCCGTCTTTATTCAGGGATTTGAGTCAAATCATTTTCATCAGCCCAATTGTAGTTATGACAGACATTGAGCCTGTTCATGTTCCCTTCACTATTTAATACCACACATGCTGATGTGTTCTCTAGGAGGGCGATTGTCCAGCCACAGAAATGTGGGTTAACATTACAACAATAGCAGACCTCTCTGGGTGCATGTTTGGATGTGTTGATTTATCACATAGGCCGGTGGAGGCTCTTCCATCCCTAGGACCGCACTCGTATTCAAAATGGAACAAAAGGGTCAATTTCAATATTAAAAGGCAGCATTTATCATCTCCTAGTTAACTATAAAATGCCTATTATATTAGAATTGACTAAAGAAAATTACAATATGTCTTGCTAGATACTGATGATTCATTGACATTTTTCCATTAACTGGTGATGAGCTCTTATTTCCTTATTAGTTTAATCAAGGTTAATAATATGAGGAGGATGAATCCCACTAAGCTTAAGGCCTTGTGAAGGTAAGAAAAAAATAAAGCCACTCATTTCTGAAATGTAAGCATATTTATTACTGTTTTCTCAATAAATTATATGTTCCAATTAATAAAAATACCCCCAAAATATTCTGCTTAAATTTAGGCTATTCTAGTATTCATTCAAATAATCTGACCTACAATAAAAATTTAAATATTAATTGAGGAATTCCAAAATATTAAGAAAATATTTATTCATTGGTGCTTATAGCATAGCTGATTGTTAAAGACATGTGGGGATATCTGTTTTCAATTATATGATCTTAGTTGCTGGAATCATGTTTCAGTGGGTACTAAGCATCAAGGGGTGTATTTGATGTTTGTAAGGGTTATAAGGACATTTGGGTCCACAGGCTTACACTAGACTCAAAGAGTTAATGTCTGATGATATGTTAAGCTTTCAGTAACCACTTGACATACTCTAGACATTTTGTTCATTCCTAATACTTAGCTTCTTTAAGTCATCTATGAATCTCTCTGTGCAACATTGTCCAAATTTCCTGTAAGGTATTCTACCTGCTTCACAGACTCAGGACTTTCGAAAACTGGACTCACTCTCTTCCTCCCTAAAAAGCAGCCATTCTCTGTCAGTTCCCTAGCTTGGTGAAAGCTCTCCAAGTCACAAACCAGGACATTACCTCCATGTCCACCTTCCAAATCCTCCACCATCTACAATCCACCACCAAATCCTGTCAATGCCAATTCTTAGACGTCTTTTCAGGTTCCGCACTTATTTAGCACTAGTGCCTCTAACCTAGGTCAGCCTCACCAGCGGCTGGATTAAGACCACAACTGCTTAATGGAGCACCATGCTTTCAAGTATTCATTTCATCCCTTTGATTTTCCATACAACAACCAGAGGAACATTTATAAAACTCACATGTGCCATTCTTCTACTGAAATCTCTCCACCAGTTTCCCATGTTTTTTAGAACAGGATCCGAACTCTTTGAAAAATAAATAATCAGTTCCTTCCTTAGTATAACATCCATTTGTTCTTTAGTGGAAAGTAATAACATTTTTATTTTTCTAGGAATTTATTTGTAAATCTCCTCCAGCCAAAAGTCTAGGTCATGTGTCCTTCCTTTGTGTGTCTGCAAACCTCTGCACTTATTGCTCCTCAAACACTTATCACTCTGTATAGTAATTATAATGGTGGCTTATCTGTCTGTCTTTTCCCATTTGATGTAATCTCTCCAAGGAGAAGAGCCCTTTCTCCTTCTCCTTATTGCTCCAGGGCATAGAAGTATCTTGTGTATAGTAGGTGCTTAATCAACATTTGTTCAATGAATGAATGGTATAAAAATTTACCGGTAATTGAAGCAATTTATAATGTCTAATAATCTAAATCAAGGGTGTCTGATCTTTTGGCCATGTTGGAAGAAGAAGAATTGTCCTGGGCTACACATAAAATACACTAACACTACGATAACTGATGAGCTAAAAAAAAAAAAAAAAATTTACAAAAATATTCGATAATGTTTTAAGAAAGTTTATGAATTTGCATTGGGCTACATTCAAAACTGTCGGGGGCCGCATGTAGCCTGTAGGCCACAGGTTGGACAAGCTTGTTCTAGATCTTCTTGTAAAGTCACTGTTCATACATGACAGAGCAGAGTAAATGAATTCTTTGTACCGGGAACCTAAGAATGAACGGCATCTACCTCTAGAGGTTTCCATTCTAAAGTGAAATCTGATTGCTAGGCCTTCCAAAATTTTGTACATGATGACAAAGGCATCTATAAAAATGGGTTTAAACATGTCTACCAAGCTTAGCATGAAACTCAGAAGAGAACCAAGATTAATACACAGTTATTAGAGCATAATAATGTTACAGTAAACTGAATTCATATCTGGGGTTCTGTAACTTACTAGACATGTGGCCTTTAACAAATTGTTTAATTTTTCCATTAGCAAGAATATTGTGGTCTTTACCTTATGAGTTATAGGTAGAATTAACCATCCAGAATATGTATTCCCAATGCTTATCACATAAACTCTCAATACATTATTTATATGGTAGCACTATATTTCCTACTTCTAGCACCCAGCACACAATAAGTATTCATTAAGTCTTTGAATAAATATGAAGTGAAGATGAGAGAGACAAAGTTGTTGACTTGCAGAGAACCCTAGAATTGATATAACTTATGAAGGGAATCACTTAACAATGTCCTTTTCAGATAAGGACAATCCTCTAATTTGGGCAACATCTTCTGACAACTGAGAGTGAATCACTATCAAATTTCTACGGAACTATCTCCAATCAAATTTATAAATATTCTTGTCCTTGATATCAATAAGAATATTAAAAATTATTAGTTTAAAATATTTTCCAGTAATTTTCAAAAACCTTTGATTTAAAAAATTTGGAAATTATAAAAATCTGGAAATCCATCACTGCCCTAATAATTTCAAAGTTGAAGGACAAGAATACACTTATTCAAGAAGCTAATCATACATTAACTTGTTACAAAATAAACATATTCCTTTTTTTCAATGTATTCATTTTTTTTAATATTATTATATTTTATTGTTAAATTTACTGGGGTGACATTGGTTGGTAACAATCAGTTTCCCAATGGACAACTCCACATCACATCACCCATGCATTGCATTATGTGCCCAGCTCCCAGA
>PVKE010016940.1:0-31294 GCA_004027555.1 Craseonycteris thonglongyai
GAATTTTCCTTAAGGCAGATGGATCCTGGATTTGGCCTCCAACACTGGCCTTTGTAAGTCACACCAACCTCTTTGTTTCCATTGATTTAACCAGAAATGAAGTTAATAATAATTTTTTTGGCATACTACTACAGGGTCTGAAGATAATTAACATTTAAAATAATCTTTGGGAAAATACATGAATAAATAGAAAATTTTTATAAAGTATAGCAGTCTAGACCAAATTATAATGTAGCTTCTGACACAGTGCCTAGTAAAATTACAAAAGTTAATTTGTAAGGAAGATTTTGTTCTAGAAGCAATTAAAAAATTTGGTCCTAAGCTTATTTAACTCTCACCTCTTTACCTCCAGAATAGAATTAGTCATATTTGAAACTAGTGACTGAAAATTTAATAATCTCAAACCTGGCACTTCATTTTATATGATTGCATTCAGCTTAAGAGAGACGAAGGTATGCATTGAGCCTGATTTCATTGTACACACTAATTTGTCAGCTTTCTTTTCTGGAAATTAAGGACCAGTTTAGTCCTTGGGCAGTGTTAATTATAAACCAGACTGAGGCACTCTGACTGTCTTTGTAGGCTGAGGAAACACATCAAGTTTCTTCTGAGGCTGGATTCTTTTAATGGGATAAGTACAGGGCCATGTTTCTATTTGTAGCTAAAATGTTTAAGGATAAACAAAGCCTTTGAATTCTGCAGATGACCTCCAGGCAAGAAAGCACAGAAACAGCATTATCTTCTGTGAGCTCTGGACCCCAATTAGCAGCCGTTCCAGATGAAGAAAGGCTCAACTTTTTGTAAGTGGGCCCATGATTAGTACCTATAATACAAATCCATGAAAGGTTTTTGTAGTAATCCATCTCATTTCCTAAAAGGACTTCCAAGTTATAGATTGAGCTGGAGCCTGTGGAGCCATGTGGTTGCTGCTGGAGATTGATGGCACCTCTGCAAGTTTTTCAGCAAATGCAAGTGCTAATTAAGCATCATGTCCAATAAAAAGAATGGGCGTGTTTTGGAGGAGGTGAGAGAAAGTTGGGGAGGAGCAGAAAGTTCCTATTAGGATGAAGTCCTTAATTTATACTTTAATGGCCCTTTCTGGATTCACTACTGACCTTTGATACGAGAAGAGTCAACTATGTCCATAAACCATTACTTTTTGCTCTTTAGTGGTAGAATTATTAGCATATTGACACATCCAGAGTTGGTCATAAATAGACATGTTATAATCAGTAATTAACTACTTTATTACTTTTTATTTTTATTTTCATGAAGAGGAAGGAGAGTTGCCAAAGATGTTGGGAGAACTAATGAAACTCAAGAGAATCTCTTTATTGACCATGAGGAGATTTTTGTTTAGCTCTGGCTATAATCTAGTCATCCTTTCCCAAGGCTCTTTTAAAAAAGATGACAATGCCAAAACATTTGTATTTACTTTGTTACAATTGCTATTATACCATTTATTGAGAACTTATTAATATGCACCAGATACTGTATGTAGTTCTCACAGTTCATGTATGTAACCCTCATAGTAACCTTATGGCATTGATCCCAATTCAGTATGAGATGAGAATGTGGATGAGTTTTACAGATAAAAAAATGGGGTCTTAAAGACATGTAACTTTTCTGAAGTCAGAGTTAGAGCTCAAATCCTGATTTTTTGGGGGGAACACAGACATGTTTCAAATACCTGTGCTAGTCTGTGTTCCATAGAACAAAGGCTTTGAGCTTTTCAGTTGAGACATACCATAAAACTAAAAATGATTACGCTTTCCAGTATAATCAAATTATTCCTCATTGACCTCCATCTACAAATTAAAGTATTTCCTGTCATGTAGTGAGTTTCCCAGCACAACAGCTTTACTTATGTTCCCTTGTGGTCTCTAAATTCTCTTTGCCATGTGCTCTAGTAAAGCAAGCCTCTCCTGGGTCCCTCAAGTTTCTCCTCTTTTATTCTTTCTACTCTCACCTCCTTTCATTTTCCCACATCAAACTACACACTAAACAAGAAGATAGATGTGAAAGTATTTTAAAAAGTTTGAAGAAAGTCAAACACAAAGTATTATGATTCTGTCTGAAACAGCTTTCTACATCTGCTCAATGAAACTACCCCTCTTGTTCCGATCAAGACTCTCAGCAAAATTCTTTCTGGAAATTCCAGAAGGCAGAAAGGCTATAAATCGGGAACATGAGCTTCCAAGTCAGTCAAAAGTGTCAAACCAGGTTATGTGTGTAAGTATACCTTAAACCTAATAATGGCCAGATTCTAGGTAAAGGTCATAAAGAAGTTTTGGAGGAGAGTAGGTATTGTATTGCCTGAAAGCTGTTCCATAACCAAGAGGTTAAATAGCCTTCTTTTGCCAAGAAAAATGAGTAGACTGAGCACGACAGCATGTAGACTGGTTAAAATGAGGTGAATAAGAAAATAAAGTGACACACAAGAAAGAAAAAGGGTCAAGAACTCTGTTTCAAGAAAAATCAATACAGTTTTTAAAGAAAAATTGATTGCTAAAACCAAAGCTTTCTCTTAGTTTTTATACCTGATGCCACAACTAGTTTTGGAATAATACGGAGTTATAAATCAGTGAAGATTAACTAATGCTTACAGTGAGTGGCTGTGAAATCTCAAATTAGATGCAAGTTTTGATTTATGTTTTTTAAATTTTATGCCCACATGGGTGCTTTGTGAGTCATGCCAAGTGGATCACCATCTACATGTTCTCAGATTTCTACCATGCCCTCTAGTCATAACCCTGTGATTATTTATGGGGCTTAAAATTTGGTTCTATTCATATGATGATTTATAGACTGCACAGTAGCAAAAGTATTTAATGACTGTTCATAGTGGCAGTGTCTCCTCCAGAAGGTTCTCTCTCTCCTTGCTCAAAAAACGCTCTCTAGTCCTTTTGTCCTGCTCTGCATTTCAGCTGGTAGAGACCGAGAAGGTCTTGGCCACTGAAATATTCCAAATGGCATTGAGGACATATGAAAGTAATTCATTTTTGTAAATATTTATTTGTAGTGAACTTGTTTTAAAAATAGTTTACAGAAGTCTTTAAGAAAAAAACTAATCATTGAGAATGAAGAAATTAAACTTACTTATTTTGTAAGTGTAGCTCTTAGTGCTAGATGAAATTTGAAGCATGTGTTATTGCCTCTTTTATTCACTCATCTTTTTTGCATGCCTTTTTGGTTTCCTGATGCCTCAGCTTTCTAGATAGTTATGTTGGATATAGAAGAAAAACTTGACTCAGGTGTATATACTGTCTGTGCCTTGGTCTTTGATAGCTGCAATGTAATAATTAGAACAATTACAATCAATCAATCAGATAATTTAATTTACAGGAACTATGTTGAATAATGTAATATTTTACCACTTTAAGGGCATTTAAATTTTTAAAGAGAAAGCCTGAAACAATAAATACTTATACAAAGGATTGAATCTAAATATGATGGTCAGTAGAAATGTATTTGCTTAAATGAGTTGTGAAGAAAATTTTTACTCCAAATTCACCTTTAGATTGGAAGTGCCCACAGAGACTGCGAAGAAAGAGATGTTGAAAAACAATTATATTTTAGATGTACTAATGTTCTGGGAAAACATTTTTTGAGACAAGTTACTGATCCAAAGGTAACTAACTGCACAGAACGTTGGAAAAGCATATGGAGTCTGACAATTAAGTGTACGAACTCATCCTAGAAGAAGTGCTACATACTTCATTGCTGAATATTACTACAATCACCTTTGAAGTACTCCCCTTGGGAAGCTTCAAAGTAATTTTGGAACTCTTCCTGGAATGACCATCAGGGACATCATTGTATTATCCTTGATGTCCTGAATGTCATCAAAAAGTCCTCCTTTCAATATTTTCTTTAGCTTTGGGTAAAGAATAAAGTCATTGAGGGCCAGATTCGATGATTAGGGAGGGTGTTCCAAGATAGTTATTTGTTTATTGGCTAAAAGCTCCCTCACAGACAGTGCCATGTGAGCTGGTACATTGTTGTGATGCAAGAGCCATGAGTTTGTAAAAAGTTCAGTTTATTTTCATCTAATGTTTTCACACAGCATTTTCAGCACTTCCAAATAGTCAAATTGGTTGACCGTTTGTCTAGCTTGTACAAATTCATGGTGAACAAGCCCTCTGATATCAGAAAAGGGTGGCAACATTGTTTTGACTCTTGATTTGGACTGATGGAATGTTTTTGGTCATGGAGAATTGGTTGAGTTCCATTGTGCATTTTGACACTTTGTTTCAGGGTCATATTGGCACACCCTTGTTTCATTACCAGTGAGAACACAGCCCAAAACATTGTCTTGCCTCTTCAAAAGTTCTTGGCAAACTTCGACCCTCCTTTGCTTTTGTTTATTGGTGATCTCCTTCAGGGCCATTTATGCACACACCTTTCTCATGGCATGATTTTCAGTGAAGATTTTTCTAACTATGTCTCTATTGACATTTACTTGGTCTGCTATGCTTCTCATAGTCAGTTGACAATTTCAAGGCACAATTTGATGAATTTTTGCAATGTTCTCATCACTTCTGCTCATTACTGGATGTCCTGACCTCTCTTTATCAGTGATACTTACTCCCCCCGCAGAAAAATGTTTAATCTATTTGTACATTGCCATTTTCTTCATGGCATTATCCCCATAAACTTGGATTTACATTTCCCTGATTTTACTTCCATTCTTGCCCAGTTGAACGAGAAATTTATGTTTGTTTGTTGTTCTAATTCAAGCTCCAGCATTTTTGTGAGAGCTCACAAAAATATGCAACAACAATAGTGAACACCACTGAGCAAGTCACCACTACATATCAACACAAACACAACTGTGAGACACCAATACACAAAGGTTATGAAACCTTACTCAGTTGTTTGTACAGTGCTGCCAATGTAAACACATGGTGGCAAGTTTGCAAACTAATTGTCAGACCTTGTATAACGTCTTAGCCCAGGTTTCCTAGAAAACAGTCTCTGGTGAAACTGCTAATGCATGGTTTGGTTAATCTGAGGATTCTGCTGCTAATCCCAGGTAGTGGCTGAATGCTGACAGACATAGAAATGATGGTGGTGGTGGTGACAAAATAACAAAACCACAGAAAGTCTCAAACCATATGAAAATTACCAAAAGAAAGAGAAGATAGAAGGTACATATCAGTTGAATAGTCATGAAGAACATTTGTAGGAGAGGTACACGGTGCTGGATACCCAAAAGAGAGGGGAGGAGAGGTCCAGGAACACAGAGATGCTGCTTCTTTGTAGTTCCAGTAGTGATGGTGACAGACACTGTGACTAGATTCTAAGGCCCTTGATCTGACCGGCAGGCTCATATCCTATTCAATTGTGTCACTTCTTCACCTAGCATAAGCTTGTCCAACCTGTGGCCTGCAGGCCACATGTAGCCCAGAACAGCTTTGAATGTGGCCCAACACAAATTCTTAGGGATCAATTGCTTTAAGTCAAACCAGGTTCATCTCTTTGTTTACCAGGAAGTTTTGCCTTGGTAAATGCATGTAAGGCTTTTGTGTATGGGGGCCAGAGCTATGTAAGAATGTGATCTTCCTTAGGGCAAGGAGAAGCCTGTATTGCTTAGGAGATCATATAGCATAAGTGTTAGAGGCAAACACATTTGGGTTGAATCCTGGCTCTGTTAACTTACTTGCAATGTGACCATGGGCAAGTTAGTATCTTGAAGTCTCACTTCTCCTCATCTGTAAAGTGAGTATATGGAACGGGTGGTTACTATTAGCTATCATTACCCTCACCATTGTATGCTCTTTATGCTGTAGGTACTCATAAAAGGTAAATTAAACCTGGTCCAACAAAGAATTTCTTTTACATTTATCTTACATCAATATTTACACACCTCTTTAGAGCAAAGTGAAATAGTAGAAAACATTTGGCTGCTAAATCCTACACAATTATTTTTAAAGCCATGTCAAGCTTCAGTGCTATGTAAAATAAGAAATTCTGAAGAGTCAGGTAGTTTCTTTTTAAAAGATAGTTCTGCTGTATGTATAACTTATTCAAGTTAAATGGAAAGGAGTCTTAAGTGGCTTTAGTGTTTCATGCTGTGAATGTGAACATAATTTGAACTGAAACTTCCCATTTTATACCTTCCCTGTTATTACTCTTCTCCATTAACTAACAGAAAAATACTGTCCATAAATAATTACTACTTAATCATGTCCTGGGTGGATTTTGTAGTCATCTATTTGATATACAGGTGATAAAAGTTACGTTCTTATTAGCAGCAGTCTTCACTATAATTTAACAAGTAAAAAATGTCATACAAAAATCTTTCCAAATCAACACAGATGTGATAACCTCCGCACAGTTGTTTGAATATTGTTAAAAACTCAGAGCCAACCGATGTCTATGTGAGACAGAAAAGTAAGCAAATTATTAATTTGCTTTGCTGTCCACAGTTACTCTTAAAATATTTATTTTTACTAAAATAAGATTTGTGTCCTTATCAGGAATATAAGCGTAAAGATAAACTTTATGGCTCTAGCATCTTACTACAAAGTAGAAATCTCATGAAAGCACACATTTCATGAGAGAAGGGAAAAGTAAAAAACAAACAAACAACCCCCCCACCAAAACCAAATAACAGCACAGCAATTTAAATTTATTAGAGGATTTATAAGCAAGGCATAAGTTCTCACTTAAGTAAATGAACACTTAGTTTTAGAAATCAAATTTTAAATAGAGTCAGTTTGTAAATGTGTCCATGAAATATTGGGTTTAGGTGAAGCTGGGATGCTTCAGCAGGTTGAGCATTCGCATTGTAGCCTCGGGGTCCGAGGACCAAGTCCTGGTCCTGACCCGTGCCAACCCATGTGATGAACTGGAGTGTGCTTCCCACCCTGTTCGGTTCACGCTGGGCTGAGCTTCCCTTGTGAGAGCCCCTGGTTTGGCTTCCACCTGGGGCATGCCTCTCATATGGGAGACCCCCAACTCATAGTACTGTGCCTCCCATGCGGGAGGCCCCCTGCCCTGGTCCCACCCTGCGCGGCCCCCTGCCCACCTGTGTAATAAAACTATGTTGAAAATGAATGATGTACACCTTATGGAGACTGCTCTGGGCCCCTCCCTTCTCTCTGTCTCTTTCTCTGTCAAAAAAAATACAATAAATCTCAGGGAAAAAAAAGTATTGGGTTCAAACACTGGCTCCAGCACTTAACAGCTGTATGAACTGGGGCTAGTGAACATGTTTTTTTGAATTTAAATAGTATTAGTAAAAAAGCAAACTCTAATAATGAATTTACATGCTGTTCTAGGATTTTGAGTTAATGAACAAAGTACAGGGTGAAGTGTCTGTAAGACAATAGAAATTTCATATATATAAGCTCTTATGTTCTTACCTGCAGTGATTATTGTTATCATTCAAAGTGCCTCATCTATGAGAAACCCCTGCCCTCATTGTGTTTATTTACAGAGACAGACGGCACATATTCGAGCAGACATAGTGTTCATTATTAATTGCATTTTTGATGCAGGAACAGTTGTGAACAGTGGTGTCCGATGTTCATTGTCTCACAAACTCGAAGAATGAGAATGTGGACGCCATAGGAAAGGTGAAGCAGCAAAGTTTATTAAGGAAGGAAAGAAGTAAAAACTCTTGAAACGAGAGGGGACATCTGAAATTGGAATGCCCCCTGAAAGAAGGAAAACTCTCTGACGAGAGGGGACACCCGAAACTGGAATGCCCAATTCTACAACTAGGGACTTTTCTTATATATCTTCGATATGCCTTGAAGCTATTGTTCGGTGCCTGCAATTAATTTCTAACTTGGGAGGTGTCATACTCGGTGAGTCACATAGAATGGGTTCAGGCTGAGCCAGGTGACGTTTCCTTATTCGGTCTTACTTGAGGGTTATGGACAATGTGTCATTCCCTCCTGTGGCTCAGTTTCTCAACCATCAGGTTTCTGTGCTACATTCCAAGACTTGGATGTCACGATTATCAAAATTGCTGCCCCCTGTCCCCCCTCCCCCCCACGCCTCCCTCAGCTGCCTAGGTTTCACTAACTATCCTGTCTCATTTTGATAGAGGGGAATATGGAAAGTTCTAGATAATCCCTCATTCTGACACTCTATCTATTGTCCTAAATATTGCCTGGGGAGTTGTTTTTGATGTAAATGTCTAAGAAAAATTTATTTAGACTATTAAACCTAGCAAATAGCCAAAGATATTAATATAAAAGATTACACAACTGGGGGTTTCTTATGTACTGATTAGTAATTTGTACTTTGCAGTGAGGTAAAGGAAAAGTGATCTACTTTGAGGACTCCACTCTGGGGATTCAGTAGCAGAGGAAAACTCTTGGCTCCATTATATTTCTGACCTTCTGAAATTAAGAAATAAAGAAGTTATGGGACTTCAAATATATAGCAAAAAATTACATTATAATAGCCTCATAAATAGCTACAAGAATTTTATTAGCCCTCACTTATTAAAAGAAGACTTTCCTCCACCATGTATAGTATGTAACTCGTGATAAAAATGAAAAAAAAATCAGCATTCATTTTTATTTCCTTAAATAAATTGTTTCTCACCTTGAATGAGAAGGTGAAGGGTTATTTATTGCTGTCTTACAATGTGGTTATTTTATGTTTTCCAGGCTTTTGGAATTTCAGTCATCACAGATTTTTAGCAGGCTGCAACTTTATAATACAAAAAACAAAACCCAACTATCTATTGGTTGTTACATATTGACTTGAAAATGAATTCATTTAGTGCCTGGAGAGATATACTTTATATTTCTCATCACTGTGAATATTGCCTGCCCCTCCCTTCTGGCCTGCGAAGTTTCTGTTGAGAAATCTGCTGCCTTATGGGAGCTCCCCTGCAAGTAACTAATGCCTTTCACTTGATGCTTTTAGGATTTTCTTTGTCTTTCTTTAACCTTTGCCATCTTATTAATACTTATAATGTGTCTTGGTGTGGTCTGTTTGGGTTCATCTTGAGTGGGACTGACTGTGCTTCCTGGCATTGCATGTGGACGGCCTTCACCAGGTTAGCAAGGTTTTCAGTCATTATTTCTTCCAATAGGTTCTCCATCCCTTGCTCTCTTTCCTCCTCCTTAGCACTTTTATAAAGCGAATGTTGTTACGCTTGATATTGTGTTTTTTTTTTAAAGTTTTTATTTATTTATTTATTTATTAATTTATTTACTTTTTACAGAGAAAGAGATACAGAGAGAGAGAGAACTGAGCTGGGGGAGCTCCCCAGCTCAGCATATGGTTCCGCACGGGCCGGGGCCGGGATTCGATCCTCGGTCCCTGGCGCTGTAAAGTGAGCTCTTAACCCACTGAGCCATCCTGGCTTCCCCTTGATATTGTTTTATAGGTCTCTTAAATTACCTTCCTTTTTTAAAAATTCTTCTTTCTGTAGTTCTAATTGATGTTTTCTGTTACCTTGTCTTCTAAATCACTGATTTGATCCTCTGCTTTATGTAATCTGCTATTGATTCCTACTAGTATAGTTTTCATTTTAGTTATTTTCATCTTTATTTCTGCCTTCTTTTTAATAGTTTCTCTGTCCTTTATGCTTACTATCTCACTGTTAAAATTTTCACTAAATTCCTTAAGCATTCTTAAAACTGTTAGGTAGGAAGTTAGTCTTGAGAGACAGAAGGGGCAGAAGGTCACCACCCATATCAACTACCCAGGGACAGCAGGGCCCAGCCCTTGGAGAATATTGTTATGTTAAAACTTTCCTGGAAGAAAGGGAAGACCTCAACTAGAACTCCCTGATTTTTGATGCCTGAGAAGAACGTTAAACCTTGCCCTTGGCTTAATTTTAGCCTTAACATATGTCAATCAAATGACCTAAGTCTATATGTACTCTCAGAGGGCTGGCTCTGAGCCAGGAATAAACCCCAAACCCCAAACACATGGAGGCTTTTGCCTCTCATGGTTTGCCCCCTTTCTCTCTCTTGAAATGTATCTCAACAATGCTTTCTTTCACTTTCCTTTATTTTTCTGATCAGGACCACTGCCTCTTTTGGCTTGACTCAATTCTCTCTTGAATCATATTTCAATAAAACTTTGCTTTCCTGTTTCACTGTTCTGTAATTCTTTACTGAGTAGGCAGAAAGAACCGAGTATCATCGCAACCTCCGAATGGTCACATAACTAATGCTTTAAACTCTGTCTCTGATAGTTTGGTTGCCTCTATTTCATTTATCAATAGTTCCATTTCTGAAGTTTTCTGTTTTTTTTATTTGGAACATGTTTCCTTTCTGTATTTCCTTCTGTGTCGCGGGTAGATCTCTTACATCACTGTTTTCACTGACTGTCTTTATGTTGTATGTGTCCTGTGTGGTCCAATGGCAAATTCCTCCTGATCTCCCGTGCACGTGTTCCAGGAGTGTCCTTTAAGTGTATTGTGTGAGTTCTCCTGTTGTAGTTGAGCCTTAGCTACCATTTCCCTCTGGCCAGTGCCTGACCTGTGACCACTTCACAAAAATGCTCTGGGAACACCATAGACAGCCACTGCTTGCCGCGGGCTTTCTAATTGCCAAGGAGAGGCTCTGGTGCAGATTGGACTCGCTGCTCACCACCCAAAGTTTACCAGGCATCTGCAGGGCATCGCTGCTGTAAAATGCTTCTGCAGCTCGTGGGATGGGGCTGTAGCTGAAAGTGTCTTGAGCAACGCAACCCTCGGTGGGTGGGATGGGGTTTCAGGGAGTTATGGGTTCTGGGTGGTGGTTTTTACAAAGTTAGTGCGGTTTTGATTTTTGTACCAGGCCTGTGACCACTTCACAAAAATGCCCTGCACACGCTGTAGCCAGCCATCATTGCCACGGGCTCCCAGGTCCCTGAGAGCCACTCAGGAGAGGCTGCAGTATAGGGTCTGGCTGGCTGCTTACCATCAAAATTTCCTGGGGCTGCCACTGGCCATCCGATGTTGCAGAAATCTTGTGCAGCTTGTGAGGCAGAGCTGATCCCTTGGCTGTGGAGAGTGTGCTGGACAATGCAGTGCTGGGCGGGGCGGGGCAGCAGGGCGTCAACAGTGTGGACTTAACCAGACCAATGAGGTCTCAGATTTGGCCCTTTGGTGGGGGGAGTTCAACGTAGAAAAGATGGCGTCTTACTGTAGCCTAAATTGGAGGCAGGCTTCACAATAACCTCTCCAGTCTACACTCCGAAACCACACAACTCATTTTTTCCTCGGATGTCTCAGGTGCCCCTCAGGTTGCTGCCCTGCCACCGGAGGCCAGGTGAGTAATTTGGAGTGAGTGAGTGAGTCTGTGTGTGCCCCTTTTAAGAGGGAATCTTGGTTTCCAGCTGCCTTCCATCTCTCTGGGAAGGACAGGATCCTCACAATAGTCACCATCAGATGTTGTGGGAACTCCACTTCTCAGCACAGGACTCCTTGACTGGGTAGCCTGGTGTGAGGCTGGGACCTCTCCCGCTTCAGGGGGACCTCTGTCACCTAGGTGTTCTTCCTGGTGTTCAGTCTCTATCTGTGAGTTTGAAGTCATCCTCTTTCACATTTCTGCTCCTCCTACTGGTCTCCACGTGGCCTCTTTTTTATATCCTTAGTTATAGGGGTTCTGTTCAGTTACTCTCTAAATGATTCTTTAGGTTGATTGTTCTATAATTTATTTGTAATTTTGATGTGATCCTGGGAGGCAGTAGGCATAGTGTTCCCCTAATCTGCTATCTTGGACTCTTTTGAGGCATTGCTTTCGTGTGAATGGAGAGTGTGCTTTTTAACTTAGGCTTGAAGGAAAAATGGTATTTGTAACATTAGAGAGCACAGTGTCTGGGGAGTGAAGTGGTCCAGATCAGCTTTCAATTGGGCAGGCTAATCCAGGAGGAAGAGTCCTAAGCCTAGAATCAGATCTTTTTCCTACTGTAGGACAGGAATTGGGAGGTAACTCAGGTGTCGATGCTGACATGTTATTCAATCTGACAGCCACAGAGCTGTTTTCAAGGGGCAGAATTATTGGCAAATAGCTGACTTTGGACGATACAGGATGAAGGAGCAAGGTATCTGAACATATGGATGAAACATGGCTGGGGGCCGGGAGGAGGGCTTGGGGTGGGGGGCGGGGAAGGGGGGAGCAGGCAAAGTTTGTAATAGAACTCCATACCTGAGAGATGGGGAAAGAGTGTGGGTAGGTGGAAGCCCCTGAGAGGATGGAAATTTGGGACAGAAAACAAACAAACAAAATCCCAGTTATGGGAAGCCGGGATGGCTCAGTGGGTTGAGCGCTCAGTTTGCAGCCCTGGGGACCGAGGATCGAGTCCCGGACCCAGCCCGTGTGGACCCATATGCTGAACTGGGGAGTGCCCCCAGTTTGGTTCTCACCAGTGTGAGACCCCAGCCCAATTCCTGCCCTGTGCAGCCCCACTCCCATCTGTGAAATAAAACTATGTGGAAAAACCAATGATGTGCAACTATGGAGACTGTTTTGGGCCCTCCCCCTTCTCTCTGTCTCTATTTCTGTATTTCTCTCTCTGTCAAAAACAATAAAAATCTTAAAAAAAAAAAAAAGCCCAGTTATGAGAACTGAGCATTTAAGAGTTGCGATTGCGTTTAGAAATGATATGGGGGCCCAGTTTTTAAAGAGTGGATGGACATTTTTCTGTTTTGGAGAAGTAGCAAAGAATTCTTGAAGGTAGGCTCCAGAATATGGGGAGAGAGGAAGTTTGGTGACATTACTTTGGCCTGCAGTCATAAGCAGACCAGGTAACAGGGTTTATAACTGACTGTTGAGCTGGGAACTAATTTGCTACAGTTGTATGGTAGAAGTGGTGGGGAGGTAATGGATTAGGGTTTGTTTGAGAGGAAGGAAGGGATAGAGTATTACATATTTAAAGGACAGTATGAACAAAATCATGAAGATGTATGCAGAAAAGTTAGAAAACCACTATGATCGAAGAGGAGATTCTATACAGGTCAACAGCAGGAAACAAGATTAAAAAGTAGCATTGAAGTCAGATGATCAAGAACTTTGATATCCAGGCTAAAACGATTACCTTTCATCTTGTTGGCAATTGAAAGACTTTGAACACTTTTGAGCAGAGTGGTTGATATCATCAAAGCAATTGTGCAGAAATATAATTTAACAACAGTGTACAGGGTAGATTGGCATAGGGCAGAACAGGAGATCAGTGAGAAGGATTCTGCAATAGCTTAGCTTAAAGCAGTAAGAACCTGGAATTGAGTGAAAAGATGCAAGAGAGATTACAAAATAAAACTTGACAGGACTGGGCAACTGCTGGGACAGGTGACTGAAGTGGAGAGTGTCGTCAAAGATGGTGCCACAGCTTGGGGGATTCACAGTTGTGAAGAGGAAATGTGCCAGTCAAATGGGAGATGATCTCAGAAAATCAAAGGTTTGATTTTATCAATGTTTAATCTAAAACGACAGGGACGTATTTAAGAACATGTCTAATAGATTATTGGAAACATGGTACCAGAGCTGGGGAGAGAAGTAAGGGCTGGTGATACATATTTGTAAATCTTCCACCTAAAGATACTGTTTGAGATCATGAAAGCCAATGAGACATCTGAAAGGGACAGGTAGAATGTAATAGGGACTACAGAGCCATGGTAACAAAGAGAAGAGAGAATTTCATGTGAGAAATGGGTAAGTAGATCAACAATTTCAAGTGCTACAGAGAGGTGAAGGAGAATAAGACAGATGTTCATGAATAATATTTAAGAATTACTTGTAGCATAATGATTAGTATGTGGAGGCTATATATTTTTTGTGGGTTAAAAAGCTAATACTGTATGTAGTTCTTCTTAGTAGTTCAGATATGGCTGAACAATGTGTCCATATATGTCTTGTATATTATTTGTCTGGTGTTTGGGAAACCTTTCCTCACTTAGTCCACTAAATTGATTAATTAGTGAGTATTCTTATTATGTGTACATTCTTAGCCTGCTTCATCTTATATTTCCATTTCCTTTGGTGCAACCAACCGGAAATATTCCATCTCAGTTACTATGTATAGGTCAGGGTTTATCATTCTTGTCACTATTGACAGTTTGGGCTGGTAATCCTTGTTGTGGAGGGCTGGCCTATGATTGCAGGATGTTTAGTAGCATCCCTGGCCTCTATCCCCTACATGTTAGTAGCATCCCCTCCCCACACACCTAGTTATGACAATCAAAAATGTCTTCAGATGTTGACAAGTGTCTCCTGAGGAGCAAAATAGCCCCCAGTTGAGAACCACTCCTGTCTGGGATATTTGCAATTGTGGTCTGCCAGGACTTAGTTGCCTCTTTGCCATTCTGGGAACTACACTCCAATTTTCCTTGGGGAAATGATTCCCAAGTAAGATATTTCTTACCTCTGAATCTACCTTGGAGTCAAACCTGGACTTTATAGTTAGGTAAGCCATGGAAATATATTTGGTTGTTTGTTTAAGTCATATTTTCTCTGGCAACAGAAAACCCTCTAACTGATTAAAAAACAAGTTCCAGAATTTTGAATTAACAAATAAATGATACTACAATGTGGAGTGGGCTGATTTGGAGTTCGTAGAAGAGAGTGAAAACCCTTCAATCACACTTGTTTAAAAAGTTGCACTTTTAAAATTATCTTAAGTGGTAGAAAAGGAAAGTTCTGTTATATAATAGTGAAGCATGGGGAAGCCAGGATGGTTCAGTGGGTTGAGCACTCACTTTGCAGCCCCAGGAACTGAGGATCGAATCCCGGCCCTGGCCCGTGCTGACCCACATGCTGAACTGGGGAGTGCCCCCAGTTCAGTTCTCACCGGGGCGAGACCCGGGCCCAGTTCCTGTCCTGTGCAGCCTCTCACCCACCTGTGGAATAAAACTATGTGGAAAAACCAATGATGTGCAACCATGGAGACTGTTCTGGGCCCTCCCCTTTCTCTCTGTCTGTGTATCTCTCTCTCTGTCAAAAACAAAACAAAACAAAAATCTTTAAAATAGCGAAGCAGATGATTAAAGTGTCCTCTTTGGTATCTTGGTGCATAGGCCATGTGCATACATACTCAGGATGCAACATGAATTAGGGGCTTGGTAGCAAAGTGGCAGGACATTGGATTATATGAATTATATCTGAAGCCTCAATAATGTACCAAAAATCTACAAGCTTACATAGAAGCTGTCCTGTCTGAAGTAGGACGGGGGTAAAAATGTGTTCTTGCTAAGAGAGGCCTTTTTGTGTTCATAGCTCAGAATCTTAGACTGTTCAAGAGTGTGGTTTTGTAGGTTTGAAAAAGCATCCTACTCATAATCCCCAAATTAAAGACACTCACACAAAATCAGGATGGTGTGTTCATGCAGGAAAATGGGCAACAGTAAGAAGTAAGATTGATGCTGAAGGAAAGTCTGATTCCCCAGCTACCTGCTGGTGAAGGAGATGATCCAGCACTGTGTGAATGCCAACATTCTATAGGCAACTTCTGTTATGAATTTCTGCCCCAAAGAGTTGCCAATTGTCACCGTAATAGCTGGGATGCAGTTTAAGACACAGGGCAATTAGCACTTTGGTGACACATGGCTGTAACACAGAAGCCAAGATAGATGTCAATAGATTGAGTCCTAAGAGGATAGGCTGAGAACCTAAACGTGTTGCTAGAGGATAAAATTCCCAGGCTGGGTTCTAGATTTGAAAAAAAAGACCTAACCAGATCCATGGGTGTTGAAAACTAAGTCATTGAATTGACTGACATTCAAAAAGCCAAAACCTACCAAGTATTTAAGAGAATTTAATGCCAGAGAAATGCCAAGCCTGGCACATTAGCTCAACATTAGTTACCCCCAAACCTCCACCAACAAGTATATATAAAGGAAATATTCTGAACAAATATTTCATTCAGTCAACAACATTTTTAATGGATTCCAAAGGTCAGGCACTGTGCTCCAAGTGGTCATATGATTTTAAGATTTATTTTTACATTTTTATTGTTTGAGAGAAGATGAGAAAGAGAGAAGGGGGGAGGGCCCAGAGCAGTCTCCATAGTTGTATGTTATTAGTTGTGACATAGTTTCATTCTACTGGTGGGGCCGCACGGGGTGGGAATGGAACTAGGGGACTCCTGCATGGGAGGCAAGAACCTTGACCACCTTCCTTATGGTTACTAGTTGTGTTGCAGTTCAGCATGTGGGTTTGTACAGGTTGGGGCTGGGATTTGATCCCCAGACCTCACAGTTGCAAGGCAAGCACTCAACCTGCGGAGCTATCCTGGCATCCCAAGTGGTCATATAATTTTAAATGAAACAGATTCCACCCCTCTTATCCCAGCTGAAATTCCAATGAAGGGAGCCAGACTATAAAGAAGTAAACAAATGAGTAGTAGAAGTCTGATTATATTCACACTATGAGAAAAAAGAGCTGTAATAGAGGTTGACTGAGAAAGGAGGGTGGTAATATGAAAACTTGGAAACTTTCCCTTTTCTTCTATAAAGCATTAACAGGCTACATTGGCCCTACTACTAAAAAGCACTGAAGTAGTAAATTAGCTTTGGCATTGATGCTATACTTATCTCTTTGAAAGGTCCAGATCTTTAGTATTCATCAATTTTCAGTGCAAAGGTAGGCAGCTGCGGGCAGACTTAATGATTGGTATATTTGAGCAGAATTGTCGAGGGCCATCTTCCTTGTGCAGAGACAGTAACCTGAAACACAGACTAGATGACATATTACAACCACCTAATGAATTGGCTCCCTCCCAAATGGTATCTCAGGCACATTTACTCGTCTTCATCCATTGTAATTAAAGATGAAAAGTGTAACACCGATGTGCACTTCTCTGGGGAGGGAGTTATTTTAATTGTAGACCCATCACTGGAAAATGAACTATGCTGGAGAAAGATCAGGCTTAATTACACACCTGTTGGTGGTATCAGGAGAAGCTGTTGCACTCTGCTGCAACAGGGGAACTACTTAGAAATGCCCTGAGATTTGGCAAAGCTCAAAATATCACCTCATTGGAGCTGATAATTTCTGCCTTTTAAATCATCGAATCATCAAATTTTAGGTGAAAGGACCTTGAGGTTGCTTAGTCTAATTCATGTCATTTGCAGATGCGAAAACTAAAGTCCGCAGTTATTAACTGACTTGTTCTAATTCACACAAATAATTTGAGAGGCCTTTATTAAGCTTTTTTGCTAATTGCTTATGCCATCTAAATGCTTTCTGCTTAAATTTGAAAGTGGTGGTGCAGGCCTGAACCTCCATTCAGAACTTTAGAAAAAGTTTTGAAATTAAAACCAGACAAGTTTCTTTTCAGTTTTTCTCAAAATGTGAGGTGCAGACCATTAGTCAGAGGGAAATGAGTATGATCCTAGATACTTTAGGCAGCAACCCACGTATTGGAGCTATAGCTACTTCTCCTAATTCCTGGAGGACATAAAGGATAGAGAACTCTGGAAAAAATCATATTTTAAAATGACATTTTAGGATTTAACATCAAATTCCTTTTTATTATTTTATTTTCTTGGTGACTGTTCTGAAGTGTGTGATCCTGAAAGTCTTCGCTTACTACTTTGCTTAATCCTAGGTTGCATGTGGGTCTGAATGGTTGGCCCCATGCCTCTGTTTTCCTGGGCCACCCTGTGGTTCTGGTTGGCTTTCCTGAGGAATGATCTTCCAAAGCAAGCAGTACACTGAAGCACCACGAAGGCAGAACTCTAAGATGCAAGGCAATAGGTGTGTGCGTTTCCACACATATAGATGTGGGGGTGGAATGGGTAGATATTCATTTATGAATTCAACTATGTTTTTACTGAGAGCCAAGGTGTGCCAATTACTCTGATGCTTTCTAGGTATAGAGACATAAACCAAAGAGATCTGAGTACTTTACTTAATGGAATTTACAGTTTTGGAGGAATTTGAACACATTTTTGGCACTATTGAAATCTTGGGCTAAATAACAATGTATTGTGGGGGCTGCCATGTGTATTGTAGGGTGTTTGGTAGGATTTTTTTTTCTACCCACTAGATGCCAGTAGCACAATCCCAATTGTGGCAATCAGAAATATCTCTAGACATTGCCAAATGTCCTCTGGATTGTCCCCAGTTGAGAACCACTGAGCTAGAGAGTAAGCAAATGTTCATATATAATTAAATAATCATCGTGGTATCTAATTCCATTTTGTTACATTTTCTGGTTGGTTACTTTAGAAAATCAGTACAAAAGAGAAATACTATTGTTTTGGAGATAAAACTTTTATTGAAATGGACTATACATATAAGAAAATGCATGAATCTTAAGTGTATAGCTTGAATAGTTTTTGCAAAGTGAGCACACCATGTAAATACCCAGATAAGAAAATAAAATATGACCAGTTCCCTAGAATCTTCTCTCATGCCCCATCCTGTCACTATTATAACTTCTAACATCTATGCAGTCCCTTATATACAATCTCTTGTATGCAATAAAAAATCACCAGCTATATAGAGAAACAAGACCACATAACCAAAAAGCCAAGGAAAAAACAGACAATAAAGAGATACAGAGAGGTCCAGATATTCACATTATCAGATCTGGGCTTTAAAATAGCTCTAATTCATACATTTTAGTAATTTAATGATAAGATGAAAATTCCACCAGAGAATTACAAATGATCAAATATAAATTTGATTGAAAATATTATCAATAGGTAACCTAGGAATAAAAAATATAATAACAGAAAACCAGAATTTATAGTAGGATTTAAAGCAGATTAATTCCAAATGAATAAAACATTAATTAAAATGTCAGAAAAATATTCAGACTAAGGCAAGGAGAGAATAAAAGGATAGACTATATAGAGCATAGATAACAATTAGAACATTATAATAAGACCTAACACGTGAGATTATAGTCTCAGGAGAAGAAGAGTGGAGCAAAAGCAATATCTAAAGAAACGATGATCAAATATTTTCAAAATTGACAGATATGTAGTAATGAATATCAACCCAGATAAATACAGAGAAAATCATACCTAGACACGTAATAAATTTACTGAAAACCAAATATGTGGACAAAATTCTTGAAGTTGTCAGAAGATAAAAGGAGACACCCTAAAATTAATACAAATTGGAATTAAATTTATAATTTTTCTTTCTTTAGTCTCAAAAGAAACATGCTTGTAAAACATTTTAGCCTGTATATAGAAACATATGAAGTGATTATGACATTTCCTAAGCCCTCTGCCGCAAATATACCTTCATTTCTTTGTTGCTAACTTTATTTCTATTCCAAGCCCTTACTGTTCCTAATGTTGGAAATATATGGAGTTGCTTCCAGGTATATACAACTTTTTGAAGTCATTTTTCAATCAATTTGATGTTCCCCACTCTCCTCAGGATAATAATAACTCAGGGTAACGTCTTAGCGTAACATTTCAGTTTCAGCTGCTATTATGCTGTGTTTGGGCAATGATAGCGAAGGACATTTGCTAAGGTGTAAATCATTGACTGTCTTTGATCACTGGCCTCTACTTCCCTTGATCTGATGACATGTCAGATTCTGTCTTGGCCACAACTTATGTCCATGCAGATCACTTTATGTTTCCCTGGTCCCAACTGTAAGGTTGCACCTACTGACACAATAAAAAATATTGAATTGATGGTGATCTTGGGAGAAGGGACAAAAAGGAAATTCAGGAGAAAACCCCAGAGCTAAAATATATCCAAATTCAATTCTACCACATGGGTTTATCTCATTTCTTCTCTAAAATGGGAGGCTTGTAATTTTCTTGTGCTGTATGGAAAGTATACATAATCATACAGAAGAGTCAATCTTTTCAATCAAGTAAATTATAAGCCATCTTATATTATTTCTGTAGCCCACTGAAAACTGGTTCACTGTCTACTTCTCATGTTACCATTTATACTAATATGCTCTTACTTTGTATGGATGCTATATACTATTTCCTATTTTGTGACCTACTTCTTTATTTTTTTAAGAAATTTTATTAAATATTGAATAAATGTGATATTTATAAAATATTTGTAGGATGTAAAGATAATACAATGAATACTGTACGCTAACCACCTAGTTAAAGAAATGAAAACTCTCATTTACCTATAAAGCCTGTGTCCTCCTTCCAATATCCTTCTCCTTATTCTCCTCAAAGGGAATTATTCTGAATTTTGTGCTTATCTTTTACTTGTTTTTAATTATAGCTTTTCACATGAGTATTTTCCTAACCAATAAGTTAACCAATAATTAACCAATAAATTTAGTTGTGCATTAAACATTCTGTAAATGAAATACTTTACATACTTTTCTGTGACTTGATTTATTCACTTAACATTTTAATCCTAGTTTCCTCCGTGTTGTTTGAACAGTGTATTTCTTCATTTCCACTACTGTATAGTCTTCTATTATATAATATACCATAATTTATTTATCTGTTGTTATTGCTGTTGATGGACATTTGGCTTATTCTAGTGTTTTGCTTATACAAAAAGTACCGTACTCCTATAAACCTTCTTGTACATATCTCCTAGTGCGATTCTAAGTTTTCTAGACTAGATAGATTTGGAGAGAAAAATTTCTGGATCATGTTATGAGAAATCGACTTTTGGTTGTCATTTTTTCAGTTCTGCCAATTAGATGAGTGTAAATGATAGCTTATTTTGATTTTAATTGCATTTTTCTGAATACTAATAAAGTTGAACATCTTTCAATGTCTATTGACCATTCCTGTTTTTTATCTTTGAAATGAAAAATTGCATTTTGTGCCTGTTTAAGTATTTTATTTTATTTATTTATTTTATTAATTGTTAAATTTATTGGGAAACTATTGGTTTCTTTGTCTTACTAATTTATAGAAACTTTGAAAACCTGTTTTTGAGGTCATTCCTTGGTTATGTGGGTTGTAAATACCTTTCTTATTCCATTTTATGTTTTTGGATATTAAGACACAGCTGAACAATTGCAGGGTTTTCAGTATTTTGCTATCATAATATCCCCTGAATATTTGGTAGCATTTTGCCCCATTTAAAAACTTATATTGGGGGAAGCCGGGATGGCTCAGTGGGTTAAGCGCTCACTTTGCAGCCCCGGGGACCGGGGATCGAATCCCGGCTCCGGCCTGTGCGGACCCATGTGCTGAACTGGGAGCTTCCCCGGTTCAGTTCTCTCTCTGTCTCTGTCTCTGTCTCTGTATCTCTCTCTCTGTTAAAAGATAAATAAATAAAAATATATATAAAAAAATAAACAAAAAAACTTATATTGACTAGGTTAAATTCCAAAAGTCCAATTACTGGGCCAAAGTTATGAATATCTTTATAGATTCTAAATAACTATTACCATATTACTTTACAAAAAGGTGGTATCAATTTACAGTGCCAGAAACTGTTAAAAATGTAATAATTTCACTCTAATTAACCTTAGGTTTTGTGATTAAATATTTTCCACTAGTCTAATGTGAAAAATGTTTCTTAACATTGCTTCAATTTGCATTTCTTGATTGCTATCATGGATGAATATTTTTTTATAGTGTTTTTTAACTAATATTATTTTCACTTGTGTAAATTGTGTATTTTATCTTTCAGGTCTTCATTTTATGTTAGGCTAAGAATAATAAATACAGCTCTCCAAACCAGATGTATAAAGTGATCTTCTGTTTTCAAATTATTATAGGGGATTTTCAATGTCTGAGTGTCTTACATGTAACCATTTATGGTAGTTTTAACAGGTACTAAAAAACATGATCTCTGTGTCTGGCATTGGGAATACAAAGGTAGAAGAGTTGGTTTTTGCTTTTAAGGGATTTAGTATTTCAGGATGAAACAGAGAACTATGAGGTAGAGGTGCTCCAGTGTCTTGGGGCCCTGAGGAGGTATCTCTAACTCAGATGCGGGTCCTTTTAAAGGAGGATGAATGAACAGTAAGTAACTGCAATGAGTGTTGTAGACCAAGCTGACTGTATGTGCAAAGGAACAGAGGTGAGTAAACGCTTGGCCCTTCTCTGTGATAGACTGGAGCTGGCCCTGGCACAGCAGTCTGGAGACTTGTGTCCACTCTAAGAAGTTTGAAATATATTCACAAAATGCTAGAGAGCCTCCCAGGATTTTAAAGCGAATATGGAAACCTTCTCACAATGGCAGACTAGAATGGAGGACAGGTGGGCCATGGAGACATCAGTGTAGAGACATTTAGAAGTATTCTAAGGAGGAAAGATGGGACAGTAGTGAGGGAAGAAAGAAGAGGTGATGAACTTGAGAACTATTTGGAAGTATACATATGATTAGCTTAAGAAAGCCCAAGGGATGCCAGGATAGCTCAGCAGGTGGAGCGTTTCCCTTGCAACCTCAAGGTTAAGGGTTTGAATCCTGGCCCTGGCCTGTGGAAACCCATATGGTGAACTGCAGTACAACTGGAAACCACCAGGATGGCAGCAAAGGTTCTTGCCTCCCATGAAGGAGGACCCCAGTTTGGTTTTAGTTCTGCATGGCCCTGTACCCACCTGTGTGGAATGAAACTATGTCACAACTAATGATGTACAACTACAGAGACTGCTCTGGGCCCTCCCTTCTTCTCTCTCTCTTTTTCTTATACCTTCTTTCAAAACAATCAAAGAAAATCTTAAAAACAAAAACCAAGATTTAAGTCAAATTTGCTGTGAGAAGACAATGAAAGGTCACTATGCCACCAGTGACGGGTGACAATTTCGGGGCAGACTCAGAAAGAGGCAAAATGAGACCTGAACCCTTTCTTTGCCCATCTGCAGCAGCATTCTTTACTGTGTAAAGCCTGTCTTACAATCCTGTGAATACCCCACACAATTGCGTCTCAGTCTTCCCACAATAAATAGCTGTCTCTGAGCCCAAGGTCATTCACAGTGCCTCCATCTGCTTTTGGGAGGCAAGAGGCTTAGGAAGAGGCTTAGGAAGAGGTTCTTAAAGCAGGTGCAAGGCTGTTGGGACAGGGAGATCCAGGCTTCTGGGTACCCAGAGTATGCTGTAGGAAGGGGAGCATTGGGCTGTAGGTAGCCATGTACCATGGGCCTTGGAGACTCTTTACTGTATGAAGCAGGGCCTGACCAGAGAAGAGAGCCCCTTTGCCTGCGCTGAGGGCAGTACAGGTGGAGGTCCTGCCTCTGTAGGAGAGATCTCTTAGAAGGCACATGGCTTTGAGGCTGGGGGCTGAGCCTGTGTCATGTGGATTCTGTGGGCATCTTTAGTGGGTGCCCTGCTCCTAACTGAGCTTCAGACAGCTGGAACAACCTGATGGGAATAGGGAAGCTAAGGGATCTTTGCAAACTTGATGATGACCACATTTTTTGAAGATACTCACAGAAGATGATACTTATTCATTTTTATCCAATTCCAGCTTCAGATTGGGTTGCCTGAGAAAATGCAAGTTATAGAAAATTAAAATTCATATCAGTGAAGATTTCATTTTCAAATTATATTTTTTAAGATTTATTTTATTTTATTTTTTTTAACAGAAGGCGAGAGAGAGAGAGAGAGAGAATGGGGAGGGCCCAGAGCAGTCTCCAGTTTACATCATTAGTTGTGACAGCTTCATTCCACACAGGTGGATGTGGGGCTGCGTGGAGTGGGAATCAAACTGGGGGCTTCCTGCATGGGGGTTGAGAACCTTCATCACCATAGTTTAACACGGGTTTGCACAGACCGGGGCCCATACTCCATTCCCGGACCTCAAGGTTGTAAAACAAGTACTCAACCTATTGAGCTATCCTGGCGTCCCCTCATTTTAAAATTGATACTTCTTTGGGTTCTAAATGCTCATAAATGGTTTCTCTATACTTTTTGAGTATCACTTTTCTCATTCTTAGTAATGACAAACTATTTACAAATTAGTAAATTTAAAATATCCCATAGTACTCAATAAATATACACATTGAGTAACTACTATGTATGTGTTTGGGGCTATTGTGGTGAACCAGACAGGAAAACACTGGCCTTTCTGGAGCTTAGATTCTTGTGGGGGACAGAAAATAAAAATGTAAAAAGTGACTATGTGAGATAATTTTGAAAAATGAAGAATGCTATATGAAAAATAAAACTGGTAATGTGCTAGAGAGTAGCAGTAGAGAGGGGAGAGGACTTTCCTAAGGACTAAACTTGAGTACAGTTCTATTGCGATACTGTAATGTCTACTTCTAGCCATAATAGCCATAGCTATCCCTGACTTTGTTAAATTCTTCTTTTGCTCTAAATGTTCCAGGCACTCTTCTTTACAGCACTGATCATGTTTATATTTCACACTTATTGGGTGATTATTTGATTAATGTTCTTTGCCTCCAGAGACTATGTTCTGAGAATAAGGATAGGGTAAGCCTTTACTCCACTCCATTCAGGTACCAGCTTTGAGCTTGCTTATTGTCAGTGCTCAGTGTATATATATTGGAATGAATAACCCTAGCAGTTTTTAAATGCTTATCAGGTCTGTAATTGTGCATGTTTTCTGATATGTTTCAAGGTTAGAGTGTGCTTGACAAAATGGGAACATACGAAATGTCCCATTGTATAGAAATGGATTTTTCCAGATCTTAATTGGTTGATCTGGATGAATAACATGTAGCCCCAGCTGATTTTGCAATTTGGATCATTCTGACTTGGGAACAGTGGTAGAAATACAGGCAAAAGAGGAAGGGAACCCTTTTGGAAATGGAAAGTGTTTCTGAGCTGACAGAATAAACTTTGTGTGGTGTAAGAGGAAAGGAAGCAGAGTGCTAGAAGCGAAGGCTGAGATTTAAGCAGAATTTAGACAGAGGGGAATAAATGTAGGATTATGATGTCAACAGGACACAAATTTATGCATTGTGCTTTCATAATATTTTTGATTGGAGCTCAGCAAAAGGAGGAAACATATAGAGTAAGCAGTATGAAAAAAAATGTAGTCTACAAGTTACCTTTGCCAAATTGTTGAGTATTGCTAGGATTCAAAGACTGATTTATGAGTCTTTCTTTTGGAAGCTATCAAAACTAGAAGAGAATGAGAAATAGGGGATTATTAGGCTTGAACAAAAGTAATGGATGAGACAAAAGGGAAAGAACAGTGGGGAGACTGCCTGCTTAGGAAGGTCAGCCTTGGCCAGATCCTCCTTACAGAACACAAGCAAGTTCAAGGCTCTAACAGTGGTTTGCCAACTCATCAGCAAATGGATCAGAAAGGAAGGATAGGGTAGAAATATGGGACTACTTGTGGCTTCTGCCTTTTAGGCTCAGAAGGTTCTCAGCGATGGGAATTCACTGCTTTCCAAACAGCTCCTGTTACCTCTATAAACTGCTATTAGAAAGTTCTTACTCATGGTAAGCCTACATCTGTCTTATAGTTTCTGTCTATTGTTCTTAGGTATAAATAAGTTCTTGGTGTCTTCTACATAATAATCAGAATAAGCCTAATTTATCTTTTAAATAACAGCCTTCAAACATTTGTAGTCATGTCTCTCTGTTCCTCTTCTTGCCCCATTTCTTCCCCTGTAGGCTATCTTCTTTGCTCCCCTCTCCAAGTGCATGTTCTTATCTGTGTCCTTTTTTTCTTTTTTCTTTTTTTCTTGCTGTGATGTCCTGAATTTCAGTATGGAGTGGGACAACCACCTCCTTCATGCTAAATGTTATTATTAATTTCATTATTGCCATTAATGGAAAACAATATTCCTGGTACCCACATCATACTGTAGGCACCTGTTGAGCTCAATGCCAGGTAAAACCTACAAGTTTTTTTTCAAATTACTCTGCTGCTGAGTTACATGACCCCATTCTGTCTTTAAGCAGCCACTTGTTCAGTACAGTTGTCCTAGGACTCCAGGCTGGTGAATATTTTCATTCTCATTCTGTCACCCAAACTATTTACTATCCTTCATAGTTTTATGCAATAGAAAAAACTATTAAACATGCCTCTCTACCTTCATTCAGGTCACTGGTAAATCTTGATCATGAAAAGATCAAGCTCAAAGCTTGTAGTTTCCATTAGAAGGAACTTTCTCACAGGCTGGTATCAACCTGTTAATTGGCCTCCTCTTTGGCATGGTTATTCAACCTATTACAAATCTGTGTTATCATGCTGTCAAAAGGCCCAGTGGTTTTCAACTTTTGCTGCATGTTAGAGTCAGTTGAAGAACTTGGAGAAGTCCTGATATCCAGTCCCCAATTCAGCCCAACTAAGTCAGAAGCTCTGGAGTGACACTGAGGTATTAGTATTTTTCAAAGCTCTCCAGATGATTTTAATGTGCAGCCAGGTTGGGACCAACTGACCTAGCCCAATATTTTCCTAACTTCTCTAATGACAAGAATTATCTGGGATTACATTTTATAAGCATTTATATGTATGAATTTCTGGTCTCATCCTCTACTTATAGAGTCAGAATCTCCTGGGAAGCTTCAGAAACTTGGAAACATCAATAGCTCGTACCTATAACTTTTTTCCTCCAAAAGGATCTCACCAGATAAGTAGTCAAATCCCTGTTGAAATCCAGATTTACTGTTTAACCACATTTCTCTGTAAAAGACAGAAAAGGGTCAGTGTGACTTACACATGTAATAAATTGTACTTTTCATGGTAAAGTATCTTATTTATGGTAGCCCCTCAGATAAAGTTTGTGTGTGTGTGTATATATATATATATATATATATATATATATATATATATATATATATATATATATATATATATATATATTGTGTGTGTGTGTTTGTGTGAATATTCAAGGACATTTATTTATTCAACAATGTATTTAGTGTCTTCTCTGGGCTAGACCCGATGCCAGGCAGAGGAATACTTCTGTGAGAAGAAGGCCAGCATGGTCCTTGACCTCATTCATTTGTTCTCAGTCTGGGGTTGGGTGGAGGAGACACAGGCTTAAAATGAGTGCCCTAAAGAAATACAAATTGTGGTAAGTGGAATGAAAGAAAGTGAGTGCTGAGATAGGAAAAATAGAGGTGGTAGTTGTAAGGGATTGATACAAAAGCGGGGGCTTCTGTAGGAAATGATGTTTAAGTGATCCCTAAAGCCAGAGGAGGCAGCCCTAAAAGAAGGGAGGGGAGAGCACGGCAAGACAAGAGAACAGCATAAGAAAAGATGTGGAGGAAGAAAGCCTGGAATGCTTGAGGGACAGAAAGGAAACAAAATAGGGTGTGTGAAAATGAGGTATGAGATGATATGGGGACAGGTATTGCACTATGGTAATGGCTTCAGAACTTATTCTAAGTGAAATGAGAAAGCATTCCATATGTTAAAGTTGGGTAGTGGGTGAAGTGTTTGTGAGGAGAAATGACTGAGTGGGGCCTGAGGGAATGTGGGAGAAGGTAGACCAGTTGGGACTTTTGCAATAGTCCAGATAAAAGATGATAATGGCCTGGGCTGAGATGATAGCAGTGGAGAGAGTGAAAAGCAGATGGATCTTGTAGATGAAAATAACACTCTTGGATATCTTGTATATGAAGTTTAAGGCAAAAGGAATCAAGGATGAATATTTGCTATAAATATTACCGGCCTGATAAATGTTGTCTACATGTGTCATGTATATGAATAACATTTTATTTGGTCTAAAAATGTTTGGGATAAATAATCAATTATAATCAATGAATGAATTGATAGAGGGATGCTGGGATGGCTAAGTGGGTTGAGAACTCATCTTGTATCCCTGGAGTCCGAGGCTTGAATCTTGGCCCCAGCCCGTATGGACCCATAGGCTGAACTGAAGTGTGCTCCTAGTTCATTTCTCACTGGGGCGAGCTTCCTATGTGGGAGGTCCCTGGTTTGGCTCCTTCTCTGGGCATGTTTCCTATGCAGGAGGCCCCCAGCTGTTTCCTGCCCTGCGCAGCCCTGGGCCCACCTGTGCAATGAAACTATAGAAAACTAATGATGGGCAACTATGGAGACTGTTCTGGGCCCTCCCCCTTCTCTTTCTCTGTCTCTCTCTCTATCTCTCTCTGTCAAAAACAATAAAAATAAATCTTAAAAAAAAGAATGAGATAATAAATGCCATTTGTGTATAGGTGCTGGCTGGCTGCTGTGGAGTATACTCATCTAATTAACATGGACTGGGTTTCAAGGCAGAGCAAGGGTAATTGGATTCCAAGTCTAGCTCTGCATAAGCTATTTTATTGCAGAGTTTTGGCTAGTGATATAATAAGTGTATAGTTGATAGTTAATATAAAGTTAGAGTATCTAGAATAGTAAATCAAAATAGTAATTGTTTGAATGAACATCATAAGTATTAGATCTGTTCACTGTGTGACCATGGGTTCACTTACGTTTTTCTGTAATGTCAGGGCTTTGGACCAGATAATCTCTCTGTTGTTTTCCAGCTATTCCATATTGCTGTTACTGATCTGGTAGACACCAGACACGCCTGTCACATAAAACACAGTTTAAGGCACTCTAAGGACAGTTGACCCTTGAACAACATGAGGGTTAGAGGAATTGCTGCTTGTGCAGGGGAAAGTCTGCCTATAACTTAAATTGGTTTTCTGTGTAAGTGGATTCCTAACCTTGGATCAAAAATATATAAATGTCAAATGAATGGGTCATGTGAGAGTTTTCTTGGAAAATTCTGATAAAGGAAAGGCTAGTCTGAAGTGGGTTGGTCAAGAGAAAGTTTGCTCGGGAGAGAGCGAATGGAGATCAATTTGGCAGAAGTAAAAATTGTGGTCAGTCTGGAAATAGTGGCAGATAAGCTTGCAAGGAAGGGTTAAGATGGGACTGTGGAGTCTTGGTTAACTGAGATGTTTCAGACTTTATCCTACAGTGAGTTTTGAGTGGTAAAGTTCAAATTTTATGGCTTTGCCTTTATAAATCAATATTATATGTACATAGCACAGTGAAACCTAGGAAGTAAGTCAGGGCAACACCAATGTTAGTGGTCACGTGAAAAGTGCTTCTTGTGTAACTCTGGGACTTCCGTTTGTTCCCTCTTCACCTTAGAAGTAGAACCAGTCTTTGGAATATGGTGCTGTAAATGGAGATTTGTACTCACTTTGCTACTTTCTAGTTCTGAGGTCTTTGAAGACACTGTACTGCTCTGCACCTTACTTCTATTATCTTTTAATTGGGGCCAATAACACCTTCCTTATGGGGTCATTGTGAAGATTCAGTATGAGAACTTGGAAGCCTGATGAACACTGAAATTTGCACGTACTCCGATACATGTGTGTGCATGCCCGTGTGTGTGCATGGAGGAGACGGCAGTTGTGCGGCTGCTCACGATGAGTGTACTGCTGGAAGATGAGAAGCAAGATAGGGACACAGTGGCTTGAAAGGACAGGTTTGCCACAGCTGACACTCTGTCAACAGAGATGTCTGAGGAGTTCTTTCAGCAGACGTTCCATTTCATTGAACTTCACAGGCTTACCTATAAATCTGATTAGTCAGGACATTTCACTGGCAAGCTTTATAGCGGTAATCATCAATAGATGGTGGGAGAATAAAACAAAAGCTGAAGGGGCAGGCACCCTGAATTTTGATATATTCCTTCAATTTGTGTCCTCCTACTTGCCATGCATGAAAACCATGGGTGACATGTTTTCATTCCTTTGGTTGGACTGTTGCATCGCTTTGGGGTTGAGGAAGCAGGGAAGTTGAAAGCCACTGCTGTGGAGAATAAATAGTGGTGCCCCTATAAACTTTACCACCAAGATTCATAAGGTAACCTAAGACCCATAGCTTCGTGGTGGTTTTCTAGTATTTCAGAAAGAGTGAGCTCATGGCTAAATCACCGTGGATTAAGAAATGCTCAGATGGCCAAGGTTACGACTACCAAAAGTCAAATAGGTTGTTTCAGTTGAGGGACTAGGACAGGTCTTGGCCCCTGTCTCTGAATTCTTCCATCTACTATATCATTCTAACTCTGAGCTACTGCACTCAAGTCTTAGCCTCTGGTCTTTCATCATGATTTTGGTCAGATACAGTGACAGTTTGTAGTGATTACAGATTTATTTTTAAAAGACAACCTACTAACCTTTTTATGAATAGCAGCTTTAAAAAGAAGACTAGAAAAAGTCTCTAAGTCAAGCATATATGCTTGATATTAGGTTTAATTTGAAATTAATGCAATGAGTAAGGGAACCCCATTCTTCACATGTTTTAATTATTATACTGTATGGTACACTTTATATAAGCTTAATTTATATAAGCTTAATCAAATTTGTTGCCTTTGACCAAAAGGCAAATGCTCAGAATATTAAATTGTTTTTTTTAAAGAGGAAGAACTTAATTAACTTTTCCCAACTTGTCTAAAAATGCTTAGTGGTCAGTTCTGCCATTTAGATTTATTTAAACATATGTAAATTTGGCATTTTGAGCAGCAATTAATAAAGTTGCTGTAATTTTAATCTTGTACTTTTCTCTACTTCTCTGGCTTTTTGAAAAAGTACCAGGCTAAACATTTAAATCAGTGTTTCAGCTTTCAAAGATTTTGACTAGTGCTTTCTGGGATAATAAAATGGATGGTATAAAAACAGTTTCATTTTGGATTTTGAAAGGTACAAGGTTTTGTTAAAAATAGCATTTAGTTGTACTAATTTTAATATATATATATATATTTTTAAATTTAAATCAATTTTTATATCTTTTTTTTATATTTATAGAGAGTAATTATTTTATCTTCAGTGCATATTTATTTCTATTTTACTTTTGACAGATATAGAGAGAGACAGAGACAGAGACAGCTAGAGAACCGAACTGTGGGAACTCCCCACTTCAGCATGTGGGTCCGCCCGGGCCGGAGCCGGGATTCGATCCTCGGTCCTCATGGCCTCAAAGCGAGCGCTCAACCCGCTGAGCCGTCCCGGCTCTCCCCTATTTTAATATATTTTTTAAAAAGATTTATTTTATTGTTTTTGACACAGAGAGAGACAGAGACAGAGAGAAGGGGGAGGGCCCAGAGCCGTCTCCATAGTTGTATGTTATTAGCATCAGCACAGAGCAGATCAGCATACCCCTTCCAGCCAGAGGCCAAAGTGGGGGGTGGGGGTGGGGGTGGGGTGGGGCAGTACCGAACTGGGGGCCTTCTGCATGGGAAGCACACCCCAGTTCAGCACATGGTTACATATGGGCTGGGGCCAGGATTTGATCCTTGATCCCAGGCTGCGAAGCAAGTGCTTAACCCACTGAGCCATCCCAGCTTCCCTTACTTATACTAATTTTAAAGTGTAAATGTATTAGTCTAACCAGTATGGCAGCTAATAACCTTTTTTAATTGTAAATGAAATTGTGATTTTAATTATTCAATTACTCCTTCTCTTAGTGCTTCTTTAACTTCTGGATGCATTCCTTTTTTGCATTTGTTTTCCCTGTAGTATATTCATTTATAGCAAACAAGTTTCACTCTTTGAGCAACTACCTAACTGTGAATGATTTTTTTTTTTTTTTTTTTTTT
>PVKE010016941.1:0-18344 GCA_004027555.1 Craseonycteris thonglongyai
AGTAAGAATTTGATTGTAAGATCTGAGTGCTAGAAGTGCTCTTTACTATTGGCTACTGGAGTGCCGTCACTTCCAGGTCCTCTCATCGGAAAGAGCTTTAAAATATGAATATTATATTCTTATTATTTCAAGATACATTCTTTTTTCTTCTTTCTCTACCCATTCTTCTCTTCCCACTCATTGTTTTACAGTATAAAAAAATAGTTCATTATAATCTTCTCTCTTTTCTTTTTTTTTACTTCAATTTTTAAAAGAGAAAGACTTACCTCCCAGGCCATCAATTCATTCATTCATGAATACAGGTCTCAAAGTACAGTAGATTGAGAATTGCTAACTAATCTAACTAATAGCGTTGAGAAAAGCAAGCCTACTAATGAATTCTGTGTTTGTTTACATTTTTTATTTGTAAGGTAAAATTTGCTTATAGAAAATGTATAAATGTTAAAGTGAAACTTTTGATGAGTTTTTAATAGATTTTACTCATGTAACCTATATCACTATCAAGATAAAAAAGATTTTCACCATCCCGGAAATTGATCTCACACCCTCCTTTTATGAATACTGTAATTCTCAAAATATAAACAGTATTTTTGATTCAGTTAACTGCCAGTTATATCTGATCATCTTATTTTGTTGTTGTTGTTGGTCTGTTTTTTACAACCTAAATCATGATCTCTGGTATGCTTTATTAAATAAACAGAAATTTCATTGAAAAGTATTTGTATTATAAAAGCATAAAATTATTCTAAAATTGGAAATAATTTTAGAGTTTGTATAATTATTTAAGAAAATGCATATAAGTAAATGCCCACATTTTATGTATGTGTCAACAGGTTTCATAAACTAACCTCACCTCAACATTAAAAAAAAAATGCATATTACCGTAATTGCAAAAACTCTCTTTCTCGTTGTTACTTAGTATTCTTGTCATAAGGTTATCTGTATCCTCATTTCTAATAATTAATTTGTACCCTAGAATTATACAACAATGTAATCCTACAGTATAAATTGTTTTGTGACATTATGTTTTAATCTTGATCCAATACGTTGTGTATAGCAAATATACATTTGTATTCACAGTGGTATGGTACTATATGAACAGTGCTTGATTATTCATAAATATTATATTTGGATGGAAATCTTAGAGTTTATTTGTCTATTTTAATGCCCCTGCTAAAATTATCATTATTGTGTTTGCATTGTTTTTGTTATAGGTTACTTTGTGTGAAATTGATGGCTTTAGAATAGTAAGTGTTCCTTTTCACAAGTATGGCATATCATTCTGTTTTTGGTTTGTCTTTAATTTATTGCAATAATACTTATTGATTTTCAGAATAGAAATTTGTACCTCTGTTAAATTTACTTCTTTATATTAGGATGTTTTAGGGTTGTGTAAATAGTGTTTTTGTTTCATTTTTCTGTTTGTTGCTGGTATATATAAAATTATTTAATTGTGTAGACTAATCTTTTCAAAAAAAATATACATTTTTTTCTAATAGTTTCTCAAACCTTCTGAAAGTTCTATGTATATGATTTTGTCATTTTTATATGACATATTTATTTCTTACTTTCCAATTTATTTGCATTGACTTATCCTATTGCTGTGGCTAAACACTCCAATAAAATGTTGAAGAGAAATGAAGATAACACAGGGTCTTGCAGAAGTAATGTTCTACCAGAGCATTTGCAGTTCATAAAAAAAGGGTGTTACTTTTTCTGGGCTCTATGTTTTTGTCATAGTCCTGATCTAACAGGGGCAAATTTTAAATATTGCAATATTATATATATTTGATGATTGCTATATTTTTCCCCAGAAATTCTTTATCAAAATTCAGTGCCCTTTTATGTTTTTATTTCCATATGAGTTTATAGTATGCTAATTTTAAATAATGCATTAATATTAGTTGTCCATTGCCACATAATATATAACCATAAACTTACTGGTTTTATAAGAAAATTATTTATTAGCTCACAATTCTGTGAGTCAGAAATCCAGCACAGGAAGTCTGTGTTCTCTTCCCAGAATATTGTAAGTCTAAAATCAAAGTGTTGGTGGGGCTGAGTTGTAGTTTGGAAATTTTGAGGAAAAATCTGCATCTAAGCTCATGCAAATTGTTGGTATAATTCAATTATTCTTAGTTGTAGCGCTGAGGTTCTGTTTTGTCATCAACCTGCTATAAGCCACAAGTTGTTAACTCTAGTGGCTACCTGAATTTCTTGCTATATGGCCCCCACTATCTTCTAGCCAGTAATGACCCAAATTGAATAATCCTGCACCTGCTTTAAAATTTAAATTTCTTCTATCTCTGAACTCTAGACCTAGATTTAAAGGGCCCAATGATTAGATTAGCCTCAACCAGATATTTCTCTGTAAAATTAATTGATTGGGGACCTTAATTACTTTTGCCAAATCCTTCTGGACTTTGGGACTTCATGTTTTATGCAGTTTCACAACTAAACAAATATCTAGGGAGAAGGGTACATTAGACTGTTGCACCTAATTTATAGTTGTCTTTTCTTATCTGAAAGCTAAATCTGCAAACTTTTTTCATAGGGTTATTAATGTATCTTGTTGATTTTTCTTCCTCTCAGTAAAAGCTTTTAATTCTTTTAGAAAGCAATTTTAGAATCTTTTGTGGCACTCAGAATTTTAGGCCAATGCTTAAAGATAAAACAGATGTTGACTATAGCTTCATATATCAGCATATTTACATTTCTCATCAGATTATATTTTTTCTTGTGTTATTTTGACATAAAAATTTTCTAGCACTTTCAAAGTTATATTTTTTAATTCTATTTGTTGGGGAAGCCAGGATTGCTCAGTGGGTTGAGCTCTCACTTTGCAGGCCCAGGGACCAAGAATCAAGTCCTATGCCCAGTCCATGTGGACCCATATGCTGAACTGGGATGTGCCCCCAGTTTGCTTCTCACTCCCTGGGTTGGACCCTGGATTGAGGGGGTGTGTCTCTCATGCAGGAGGCCCCAGCCCAGCTCCCATCCTGCACAGTCCCCACCTACATTTGTGGAACAAAACCATGTCAAAAACTGATGACATACAAATATGGAGACTGCTTTGGGCCCTCCACCTTCTGTCTGTTTCTTTCTCTCTTTCTGTCTCTGTCAAAAACAATAAAATAAATCTTTTTAAAAAATATGTTTGTGGGGAAGCCAGGATGGCTTAGTGGGTTAAGTGCTCACTTTGCAGCCCCGGGGACCGAGGATCAAATCCCGGCCTCACCCATTCGGACCCATATGCTGAACTGGGGAGTGCCCCCAGTTCAGCTCTCATTGGGGTGAGACCCCGGTCCAGTTTCTGCCCTGTGCAGCCTTGCGCCTGCTTGTGGAGTAAAACTAGGTGGAAAAAACCAATGATGTGCAACTATGGAGACTGTTCTGGGCCATCCCCCTTCTCTCTCTGTCTCTGTCTTTGTATCTCTCTCTCTCTGTTACAAACAATAAAAATGAAATCTTAAAAAATATGTTTGTCTATTTAAAGCATTTTCTGTGATGACATTGAGCTACTGTTTTGGTTCCAAAATGATGGTATGCATACCCCCGGGGGTACATGCTGGGCTGTTCAGGACTACACAAAAAATAATCAGTAGTAGTGGAAAAACAAGTAAAATAAAAGAATGTATTAGTTATGAGATAATAAATGTTAAGTTTAAATCACCATCAATGGAGACACTTCAAAAATTATTAATAGATCACATTAGCAAATGATTGATGAGGTTGTGGCTCTGAATCCTCCACCCAAACCACTCTTCCACTAAACACTACACATAGTTTCAGAACAATCCACTTGCAACATTTCTAGAATTTCCCTAAGCAGTTACCAGACTGTTCGATCAGTTTAGTTATTGCCTGAGTAAAAGTAAGTTTGTTGTCTTAAATCATGATTCTTTTCAAGTAGTTTTTTTAATTTAATTTTTAACATAGTTTTAGTTATTCCTGTCAGTAATTTTTAAGCATGTCAGTTATAGATCAGCTGGGAAAATGGGGAGGGAAATAGGGAGGGGGCATCAACTATATAGTGATGGAAAGTGAGCTGATTCTGGGTGGTGAGCACATAATGCAATGCACAGACAACATAAAGTAGAATTGTAAACCTGGAAACAATGTAATTGTTATCTACCAAAGTCACCCCAATAATTTAACAATAAAATAAAAATAGAAAACAGGGGTGGTTAAAAAACAACAACAAAACTTAATGTGGATTATAAACCATCATCAAATATTTCTCAACAACTATGAGTACACCCACACCAAAAGACAGTAAATTGATGCACACCGCAGACACTATACAGAAGAAAAAAAAGTACTCTGAAGAGTATCATTAATATGAGTTTTCATTTTTGGGGAATGATGATTGTCCTAAGCTTTTGTGTGTTATGTATGGGACATATTATCCAACAGTTGCATGAAACCCTCTCTACTCATGTGATGTCTAAACATCCTATGTAAAAAGACAAATAAATACATTATTTTTAGTGCTTAGAAAAGTGTCCAATTGTTACTTTATACAAGATGTCAGGAAAAAAAGACATTGAAAATGTAGTTGATGTTTCATACCATATTGCTTCTCACTTAGATAAATGTGGTGAAAACCACACCATAGCTAAAGATTTATTTTTTTCTTATATTAAGAAAATCAATACTATCTTTTTTCAAACAATATAATATCTTGATGAATTCAGGAAATGCCTGATGATGTTGAAGCTATAGTAGTAGATAAAATTAGAAAAAGTATATATTTTTCCATTTAGGTCAATGAAGTGTAGATATTGCAGATTTATCTATTTTTCTCATGGTTGCAAGGTACTTGGTAGGAAATGAAATTGAAAAAAACCTGTTACTTGGTTACCCATTGACAGAGCATACCACAAGCACAGACATTCTTAATGCCATCAATGGTTATTTCATTGAAAAGGACATTAGTTGGTTGAATTGTGGTGTATGCACTGATGAAGGCAAGCCTATATCAGGTTATTTTATAGGTCTATGCAGCTGAATTAAAGATGAATCTCCCCATGTATCGGGGAGTCATTGCTGAATTCAGACAAAGTCTTGTATCCCGGCCTCTTCCTAGTAAGCTGAAAGACGTTCTTGATGAGACTAAAAATTGTCATTTTTATTAAGGTACAACCACAAAACTCCAGATTGTTTAAAGTGTGTGAAGAAATGAATACCATTCACAGCACATTATTTTTGCATACAAAGATAAGGTGGCTATCACACAGCAAAGTACTCACAGGGATGTTTGAACTTAGGCATGAAGTCCAGGTATTTTTTGAAGACCATTGTTTTCCTCTTGCTCCAAAGTTTCAAGACAGTGATTTGCCTCCATAAATAAACAAACTCAACTGGGAACATTAAAACAGCTTAATCACTATATTCAAAGTAACCAACAAAATTCAGTCAATGATTTAAAAACTGAACTTGTGGAATGTGTGTATTGAAAGAAGCCAGTCTGAAGGTTTTGAAACTCTGCACAACTTATCTGAGGATAACTGGTATCTAGTCCAAAGTATGGAAGAGCATATTGTAAGTCTCTTGGAAGGTCTTAAACTGTCCATTTGTAAATACTTTAATCAACATGGAAAAACAAAACAAAACAAAACAAAACACTAGATTGTAGATCCCTGTAATAAAAATTATTCAGTGAAGCTAAACTATCAATCAATGAGAAAGCAGTTAAACTTTCAACCAATTCTTCTTTAAATTTAATTTTTAAAAGAAGACATCTTATTAGCTTCTGGGTAGACATCAGTGAGAAATGTGAACAGCTGAATGAGAAGACACTCAAATACCTCTTATCATTTACTAACACTAAACTAGTAGAGAGGGCTTTTTCTTCTTACACCTTCATAAACAATAAGTATGACAACAAGCTTAATGCAAGTACAGATTTAAGACTGTATCTTGGGGATACTGGGATGGCTCAGCGGGTTGTGCACTTGTCTTGCAGCCCAGGGGACCAAGGATAGAATCCTGGGCCTGGAACATGTGGACCCATAAGCTGAACTGGGGTGTGGCTTCTAGTTTGGTTCTCTTCAGGGCAAACTTTCCATGTGGGAGACCCCTGGCCTGGTTCCCGCCCTGAGCTGCCCCTCGTCCACCTGTGTGGAATGCAACTACATCAAAAACTGATGATATACAACTATGGAGACTGCTCTGGGCCCTCCCCCTTCTCTCTGTCTCTCTCTGTCTCTGTCAAAAACAATAAAATATATCATAAAAATTGTTTTTAAAAACTGTATCTTGAATCTTGTGAGCATTATTTGAAGAAACTAAGTTAATCAAAGCAATTCAACAATTCACTAGCAATGCTTCAGTTGGCTAGTGATCACATAAAATTATTACACACTTTTAAGATAACAGTAATAAGTATTATTGATAATAATAAATTAAAAGTTTGTTAAATACTTGATCACCATTATTAATATTGAACTGTTATTAATATTGTGAAATTAAATCTGTGATTGTACTTTTAAAGTATAGTAATTTTTCTTTCCTAACTTATTACCTCATTTCTACTATTTTACATTAAGTTAGGCTTTGAACAAAAAATGTCTGTATTTAAAAACAGCTATTTTAAAAACAAGGGGTACAATTTATAGAAATAAGTTTAAAAGGGTTACAGAAGTGGAAAAAGCTAGAACCACTGGTCTACTGTAAGCCACTCATTTGTATTGAGATGTGGATACCTGAATGCCCAAATCTGCATGGAATATACATGAATATGAATAAATGTATTCATCTTGTATGTCAATAAAATTGAAAAGATCTTTAAATACTACGTCCATTGTTGTCAGTAAAATAGAAGTAAAGTGTCCCTATTAAATAATTATATTTTTATTTAAAATACAGGTTCTTTGTGTACCTATGTGAGTACTTTGGATGATTCCTCTTTTTGTATTAAAGCAAATAACATGAGAAATTCTCATGAGAGATTTTCTGCTTAGTGGCACTAAAAAAAGACATGTTTAGACAAATAAAATATAAAGCAAAGATTGGGGGAAGCCGGGATGGCTCAGTGGGTTAAGCGCTCACTTTGCAGCACTGGGGACTGGGGATCGAATCCCAGCCCCGGCCCGTGCGGACCCATATGCTGAACTGTGAGCTCCCCCAGTTCAGTTCTCTCTCTCTCTCTCTCTCTCTCTCTCTCTCTCTCTCTCTCTCTCTCTCTGTCAAAAATAAAAACAAATAAATAAAAATATATTTAAAAAAAAAAAAGCAAAGATTGGCTTAACAGTGAATAGAAATAAAGTTTTATTGGGGCTGCTTGTCCATGATTTATTAAATTCCATCTCATTTAACTTTTGTCCTTGAAAATAAATTTTATTTTATTTTAAATTTAAAACTTATGTTATTACTTCCTTCTAATTTAATACATTCTTGGTCTTTATAATGAAATCATAGAATTTACTGTTTAACTGGCATGATTATGATATTAGAAGCAAACAATTTTTATTTTTAAAAATAAACAATTGAAAGAATGAAAATTAACGCCTTCACACTTTTGCCAAAGTATTTTTTTTCCTCCCTCAGTTAAGAGGGTAATTGATAGTTTGTATATATTAATAGAAGAATTATTTAGTGTCTGACTCTATGTGAATCTTTTATAATTCAGTTGTCTAACATTATTAAATCAAAATACAGTACAAATAGATTTAAAAAATTCATCATTTTTTTTCTCAGTATGTACTAAATGAAAGGTATATAAAACAAATCAGAACAAAATAAGAAATAAGGGGATGCTGGGAAGGCTCACTGGGTTGAATGCTCGTCTTGCAGCCCCAGGGTCCAAGAATTTACTCCCAACCCCAGCCTGTGAGGACCCATATGCTGAACTTGGGTATGCCCCCAGTTCAGTTCTCACGGGACGATCTTCATGTGGGAGGTCCCCAGCCCGGTTCCTGCCCTGCACAGTCCTGTGCCCACCTGTGGAATGAAACTGTAGAAAACCAATGATGTGCGACTATGGAGACTGCTCTGAGCCCTCCCCATTCCCTTTGTCTCTCTCTGTCAAAAACAATAAAAGTAAATCTTAAAAAAATAAAATAAGTAGATGAGAGGTTTATATATATATATGTGAAGGGAGTTAAAGCAGCTAGATATGTTTATATGACAGAAACTTGAAGAATGTGAGATTAGTTATACCAGTTAGGAGATTATAGTATACTAAATATAAATGCTCAGAAAATCATAAAAACATAAAGTGATTCAGGGATGGTAGGAAGTTAATCATATGATAAGAAAGTTTTTAATAATCAATAATCTTGAATTAAATAGATAACTAGTTAAGTGTAAAAGGACAAAAATGAAGAGTAAATTTTGCTCTCAGATTTTATGCTTACCTTTCTGAAAAAATAATATGCAGAATAGGAGAGAAAGAGAAGAACAACCTATTTTACCAATTGGTAAAGAAATGAAATAAGGGGAAGCCAGGATGGCTCAGTGGGTTGAGCGCTCACTTTGCAGCGCCGGGGACTGAGGATCGAATCCCAGCCCCGGCCCTTGCGGACCCATATGCTGAACTGGGAGCTCCCCCAGCTCGGTTCTCTCTGTCTCTGTATCTCTCTCTCTCTCTCTCTCTGTCAAAAACAATAAAAATAAAATAAATAAATAAATGGCAAGAAATGAAATAAGATAATGGATCCTCTGCAAAATCAGCCTTGCTGATCCATCAGTATTTTGAAATGAAAATAATATACTAGACAGTTGCACATGCAGGGGAGATTTTTTAATGTCTGAGAAATTATACTGTAAGTCAGACATATAGCTGAATACTAAAGGTTTGTGAATGGGTCATGAAAAAAAGTGTGAAAGAGGAGAAGAAGGATGAGTGGCAGGTGTATCTGCTCTCCTGAGAGAAGATTTGATAGGATAGGTGAATTTATAATGTGAAATGAGAAAAATGAAGGTTAAATTCCTTTTTCTCAATGAAAAAAAATAACTCAGTCTTTTTGACTTGTAGTTACTAGTCGTTTGAAAATTAGTTTCAGATGGCCACAGAAGAAGCTTCTGATGACTCATTGAAATGTAACCAAATTACTGACTCATACTTTTACATGAATTGTGTTTACTTGTAGCAGCTTAATTTATTTTTTAACTTCACCACTTACATATGTCAATGACTTTTTTCACCTTCTATTCCAATGACTTTTCTTTGAATAATAATATTTACTCTATTGCCTGGGATTTCACAGTAAGCCCAGGATATAAAATATGCAGCATAATTACTATGTTCTTTCTCTTCTTAAAATATTAACCAGGAATTCCCTAGCTGGTCATAAAGGACACTAGGTCAACATGTATATATTTCATTTAAAGCAAAAAGATTAAGAAAAAAATGCAGTTCTAAACAAGTAATGGATATAAACAAGATTAGGACCTCATAAGTGAGTTCTATCAATCATATTCCTGCTGAAAACCCATAAAGCTAAGTGTCTTTCAAGCCATGTACCGGTAATATCCTTTCTAAATCTTCTAGAGCACACATATCATTATGCCATTTGGCAATCTTTAAACCAGATGGGAACCAATGTTTTCAATGTGTTACATTATACTTTACTGTTACTGAAGCTCTGGGTAATAAATGTTTCTGCAACCAATTTAAAGAGAATCCATTATGCAAATATAATAATACCTGCATAAAATCCTTGATGTTATAGTTTAGTATCATGTATCAGGCTGACTCTCTAATAAGTTTGTTCAAACAAGGGAAAAATAAAGTATAGTTACTGTGTTTAGCCACTGTAATAAAAGAAGCGAGTAGCATTTAAACCTGCAGAATTTCTCTTTAAAAATTGTTTTGTTCTGAATATGATCAAGGCAGTCTGTAAGTTTTTGATGAAATGGCACTTCTTTATATATGGCCTTTGAGCATGTCTTTTATTCCATCTATGATATCTGCCAATATATCACATATGTATAAATGTGATTATATATTAAAATATTATTAGTATGCGTATGTATGTCGGTACAAAAGCAGAAATATTTCTTACACCATACATTTTTTTATCTGGTTAATTAAAGTAATTAATTCCTCTTCAGTTAGACTATTTTAAGATGGATATATTAAGCTATATGTTAACTTTTTTAATCACATAATATTATAAATACAAAATTTATTAAGTGAAAACACAAGAATAAAGTACAGAAACATAATTTTCAATTTTTAAAGTAAACATTAATAAATAAATAAATAAATAAATAAATAAATAAATCCTGGTGCCTCACATTGAAGCCTCTGTTACTGGGTCTGACTAACCTCTTTCAGGTCATTTGGCAGCTCCACAGGACACCGATGCGCTATGCCTCCCATAGCACATATCCTTGGGGAGTTCCACACTCTACAAGATTCTGGAAATACCACCATATTCCCTTGACATTCATAGTTTCACAATCATTATCTGCATTGTTTCATATCAACACAAATATCTGTTGTTACATAAGCTTTTGTTTCTGATCAATCACTCATTTTTATAAGAAAGTACAAGATTCCTAGGTCTTTCCTCACACCTGGAATCTAATGTCCTCTCCATATTGCCTATTCTGTCCCATCAATCATTCCTCTTGAACACCTGAAACCTCCTTCTTTGCTTGCAAGAAACTGTTAATATCCCCTAAATTATTTCTCTCTTATGTGTGTATTTCCCTGCACTCTTCTTATAAGGAAAAACTGACAGTACAACGAGCTTGCACAAATTATGACTGTTTTCTCTCTCATACTTTGAGGACCACTGGGCCTGAAAACAAGTATTATGTTATCAAATCACTATTGTCTTTTTTGAAATTATCTAGGAATCCTTAAGCATTTCTTGGTATTCTTGGGAGTCTTTAAGCATCCAGCTGTCTTTCTTCAGTAGTACTTGCATCATCTTTCTTGTTGATTTTAGTATTCTTTTTTATTATTCTTTTTTATTTTTTTTAATGTTTATTTATTTATTTTTATTGTTTTTGACAAGACAGAGAGAGAGAGAGAGAGAGAGAGAGATGATACAGAGACAGAGATAGAACTGAACTGGGGGAACTCCCCAGTTCAGCATATGGGTCCGCACGGGTCAGGGCCAGGATTCGATCCTCTGTCCCCAGAGCTGCAAAGTGAGCGTTTAACCCACTGAGTCATCCCGGCTTCCCCACTTTTAGTATTCTTGAGGTTGACTCAACTAACTGTGCAATCAGTACTATGGCTGTCTTTCTTCCAGTGATTTCCTTCTACTATTCCCCAACTTACTCTATTTTAGCTTTCAGCCCTGCTTTTTATTCCTGGGGCACATAAGGCATGTTTGCACTATGGACACATGGACATACTATTCCTTTTGCCTGAATGTTTTCAGGCTGATGTTCACATGGCTTGTTGCTTCACACTGTAAGAGTCTTTGTTCATTTTTCACCTTTTCAGCGAATTCTTCTCTATCTAATTTAAAACAGAAAACTCACTCATTCCCTCATTTCTTATCTTTCTTTATTTAATTATGTGTTTTTTTATAGCACATCTCACTATCTGATATACTATATCTTTTACTTATTTTATCCACTTATATTTTTCATAGTCTGACACCCACTTAAAATTATTTATTTCCACAAAGGCTGATTATTTTATTTTTCTTTCATATTCGCATCTTCAGTGTCTAGAAGAGGTCCTAGAACATGAAAGATTCACAAGTAAAAATTAAAAGTAATTCTTAATTACAAATAGTAATTCTCTAGAAAACCAATGAATTAAAATGAACTGTTAATAAATTTACTGGTTGATTTTAAATTAATAACTTTATCTATAAGTATACACATTTACTTTACTTTCTGAATAATACATTAACCAAGAAAAAAAATCTCTGGAAAGTTGTTTAAACTAGACAGCTTGAATAATAAACCTGAATCTGTTACTGTCTTTTCAGTCTAACCATGAAAGAGATTAAGGTTTATAATTCACTAGAATGAGTAAATGATACCCAATAATACCAAATAGTATTTTCTCTAAAACACTAATTAAAGTTACAAGAAAATAATAAACAAAAAATATATTTCTTAATGCATCTTTCATTTTCTAAAAAATGACAAGAAACAGCCAAATGGAATCCAATCAAATAACAGTTTCTAGATAGTGCTCAAATAACTTAGTTCCTGGAAAAACTGTACTTTAATATAAAAAAACTTTTTCTATAGTGCTAACGTTAGCTAGGTGGATAGTAATACTTATAGAGAGCTACATAGAACTATAATTCACTAGTACTAGCTATACATAGTCATTGGATTAAAATTCCTAATTAGGATTGTACCTAAGTAATGATATTTCTGTCAGTCAATAATATTCAGATTTATAAAATCACTGACTATAGGCAAATTTGAGAAAATTATTTTGTTTGTTTTCTTCTCTTCTGCTTCAGTAATTAATGGATGCATGCTAGTCCCTTGGCTCCCTAGACCTTGGGGATGTAAGATTTAGCAAATAAAACACAAAAATATACATATATTTTTAGATTTATTTTATTGTTTTTGACAGAAACAGAGAGAGACAGAGAGAAGAGGGAGGGCCAAAGCAGCCTCTACAATTGTCCATCATCAGTTTTTGACATGGTTTAGTTCCACACCCAGGTGAGCAGTGGCTACATGGGCGATAACTGGGCCAGTGGCTTCTCACATAGGAGGCACACCCCCTCCATCCAGGGGCCAAACTGGGGGGTGAGAACTCAACTGAGGCTCCCTGCCTGGGAAGCTCACCCCAGTTCAGCGTATGGGTCTGCATGGGTCGGGGCTAGGATTCAATCCTTGGTCCCTGGGGCTGCGAAGTGAGCACGGAGCCCCCTGAGCTGTCCTGTTATCCCCCAAAAATCTTAGTTAAATTTAAAATTTCAATTAACATGTATATTTTCAACTGTAATTATCTCTCATGCAATATTTATGACATACTTACAAGAAAAAATTATCTACCACTGTTTATGTGAAACTCAAATTTAACAGGGCATTCTCCATTTCATACGGAAATTCTGCTTGGGTCTCTGTGACTATCCACAATTCCTGCAGGTGTAAACTTTTATCTTTAAATTTTCAAAGTTATTTATCTGTGACATTTTTATAGAGGCCTATAGGATATTATCTTACATAATATGCATCCTAGCCTGGTATAAGTCAGAATGGGAGTTAATAAATGTAGTAGATAATTTAACACTCCTAATAAAGTAGTTAGTTATTTATTCAAACTATTAATCCTTCCTGCCAAATAAGGCAGATCAAAAAACTTAACTTTGTATTTCTAAGAAAAACCATGATGACATATTTTAAATAATTGCAGTTTTTTATATATTTGTAGTGAATTAATACAATTATTTTGAGTGTGGTATAAGAATGGGATTGGGAGTGGTGTGAGCAAGGATTTTTTGGTGCTTCCCAACAATTTATTGAAGGTAGGTGCTTTCCAAGTGACAATCACAACAGTTCTTGAAAACACAAGTATGACAGACCCTTATCTTAAAAACATTGGAACATTATCAATACATTATTTTTAAAAAAGCGAACTCACAAAATTTGACAAGTGACAAAATATTTAACTAGTCAATTACCAGTAGTTATATTTAGTCTCTGTGAGAGAAGCAATAAAAAGAACCAAATTCAATAGACTTTTAAGTCCTTAAGAGGGCTAAAAATGATTAATGTAAACTAAATGAACAAATACAGCACTATACGTGAACAAATGTAGCAGCAGCATAGATCTACCAAATTGATCTAACAATTGATATTAATTTTTTTTCAATAGTTTAATTTTTAACATCTTTGAAAAAACAGTACAATTAGAACACAGTTCCCTTTCTCTCAAAGAATTTGTGTTCCTCCTTTAAAGAGGCTGACATAGAAGACAGACTATGCAAATATACTGTTCTAAAAGTTTGCAATTGCAGTTATACCTAGGAAAAATATAATAAGGTGTTTTTAACTTGATTCAAGAGTTTTCCTGAAGGTTTCTTCCTTTCTTCACTTCTAATTGTCTATTATGTTTGACAGTTGTGATATCTGTAGACATATATCATAGAGAATGAGTCAACTTATCCATCAACACTGTAGTCTTTGACTAAATTAAGATTTGACATGTATATATATTATATATCTTTCTCATTTATAAGTAGCATCTTTCCCATTTTGCATTCTGCAATTTAGATTTCTCTTTATAAGAAACTTTATAATAACAGAACCTGATAAAGCCTAAAAACTATTCATGATTTTTGGTTTCTTTTAAGGTAAAGCACCAATAACTACCACCAAATAAACAAACAAACAAAAAACATATTTTAAGTTTTTTAGAAACTGATTTTTTCCGATATGTACTTCAGGGCCAGTGCCTTTCATGGCTCTGAGCCATATAACTCCCAGTGCAGACTTGCCATCAATTAGACGACCGGATCCCAGAGAAAACTGGGTTTAAGTTAAGGCAGGTTTCAAAACAGATTTTGAAGTAGTTGTCACACCTTCAGAAATACTGCTGTTCACATAAATCACAGAATTCTTTGCATCAACCAATTTAACTTCAAAATGTCTAGTTCTCCCAACAAAAGGAGTCACGTTACCCTTTATACAATTACCAGTGACTTGCGTTTCTTACCCTTTTAGAGGTATCTTTTTAGGAGTAGCTTGGGAGCTATTATCACTAAGATTGTCTGAGATGCCTGCTCTGAGGTTATACTTCACACACTCCATCTTATATAACCATCCCTAGGAGCCCCCATTTACAGCAGAATGATGCACATACTTTCCACCACCATCAACTGAACCATATTTTGTATTTGTGATGAACTCAGGAGTTTTATTGCTTTAAACATAGCTTTTAACTTAGTCATTTAAGAGTTCTCAGCTTCAAAATTGTTAAAAAGCATAACAGACCCAAATATTAAGTTAATTTAAAATAAAGTCAGTTGGACAAACACATATAATCAAATAAAACCAGTGATGTCAAGGTGATCATTTTCTCTGATTCCAAGTATATTTGATATACTTACAATACTCTAGTTTACTCTTCACTTTGTTTCTAGTGAAGTGCTCGTGCAGATACTACTCTTAATAAATTAAAACAAAATTTATTTAGTTGTGGCTTTGATTTTTATTTGCCCGATTATTAGTAACATTGAACATTTTTCCATATACCTGTTCACCATTTGTATATCTTCTTTGGAGAAATGTCTATTTAAAGCTTTAGCCCATTCTTAAATCATGTTATTAGTTTGTTTCTTTGTTTTGTTTGTTTTTAAATATTGACTTGTAAAAGTTTTCTATATATTTTACAGGATAACCCCTTATCTAGTATATGATTTACAAACATGTTCTTCCTTTCCATAGGTTGCCCTTTTACTCTGTTGATTGTGTTCTTTACTATGCATTTTAGAGTGATTTAGTTGGTGGAAATGCAAAACAGTACAGTTACTAAGCATACTGTGTATAGAACCACTGAACATTTTGACCTTTTGTTCACAGATAGGGAAATCTAATTTTCTAACCCAAATTGCACAGTAATAAAATTGATATTTCATTTCTATCTGCTTTACTCTGTTTCTGTCTCCTTATTGATTTCATGAAGAAACCAGAAGAAAAGTGTATTATATAATTGTCCTGAAAACTTGAGTATTGATTACCGAACATTTCTCTACAGCTTTCTTTTCTATCTGAGAATGAAAAGAAATTGACTGATATGTATAAACTAGAATATTAGTTGGGGACATGTAAATACATATATATGTAATTTTAGTGCTAAAGTAACATTGTTTTTACAAAGCTTTTACATAGATTGATATTAAAACCAAATACTCTAATAACTTAAAAAGTTGTAAAATAGAATGTTTATTTATTTATTTATTTATTATTATTATATTTTATTGTTAAATTTAATGGGGTGTTTATTTTTAAGGCTATGACTTAGGTCATTATGATCTCTAATAATTCCTTCAAATTTATTGATCTTCTTACATTCACATATAAGGGTTGTGTTTGCTTTTCCTCTTTCCTTTGCTCCTTCTTATTCCTCTACTCCCTCTTTTTCTCTAAGAAAGAAGAAGAGATCTATGTCACGTTCTGTTTTATAACTTTAAATATTTACAAAAACTTTCCTAGTAAAATATTTACCCTTGGGCTGCTTTCTTCAATAAATTGCTGGAAAATAAATAAGTACAAAATATTATTGCCATGAGATATTTCTTAAGAGGCTATTTTTTTTTTTTTTACTTAGAAATTCACAGGTTTTATTTTAACTAAATGAATTATATTTCCTTATCCTAGTTTTAGAATGTTGGATCAAGACCTAGAATCGATGTAATTTGAAATGGGTATATTACCTGTGCAGTAACTTGAGTATTTTAGGTTTGATTAGGAGAAATAGGACCCTCAGAGGCAGTAATGCACAGCAAGCTTTGTTGATCAGTGCTTGGACAGGATGGCATGAGGGGAAGAAACTTTCCCAGGAAAAGACTTTCCAGATACTATGGCAGAAGGACACCATTCAGGGTGATTGGACCTTTCTGGGAGAAAGGAAAATCAGAGATATTTTAGTGATGTCACGCAGCAGTAAGATGGGGTTTTCCTGGTTCAGAGTTCTAAAAGTTCTTTTATGTCTACAAGTTTTGTTTTATCAGTGGTGTATCAGATGTTGGATATAGTTTTTAGGGTTATGTAAAGCTAATAAACTCTCAGTGACTAAAATATGTTAATTTAGACTACATTTAAAAAAATTGTTAAATCTGTATATCACTTTGGGCAATATGACCATTTTAACTATATTGATTCTTCCAAACCATGAACATAAAATATTTTTCCATTTCTTTGTTTCTCCTTCAATTTCCTTTAATACTGTATAGTTTTTTGTGTATAACTCCTTCGTGATCTTTGATATGTTTATTTTTATGTATTTTATAATTTTTCTTATAAATGCCAAAGGTATAGTTTTTCTCATTTCTTTTATTTAAATTTTGTTGTTAGTATATAAAAATGTGATGGATTTTTGTACATTGATTTTGTATTCTGCAACTTTATCATATTAATTTGTTATTTCTAATGTTTTTTGGTGGAGTCCCTTTAATTTTTATATAAAGAATAATCTCATCTGCAAAAAGTGACAGTTTAAATTCTTCATTCTCAATTTGGATGCCTTTAATTTCTTTCCCCTGTGTGATGCCTCTGGCTAGAACTTCCAGCTCTATGTTGATTAGCAGTGGTGACCGGGGACATCCTGTCCAGTTCTTGCTTTTAGAAAAAAAAAAGTTTCAGTTTTTCCTCATTCAGCACAATATTCACCAAGATTTTGTCATATATGGTCTGTATTGTGTTGAGGTACATTCTTTCTATAACCATTTTATTAAGTGTTTTGATCATAAATGGCTGTTTTATCTTATCAAATGTTTTTTCTGCATCAATTAATATAATCATATGGTTTTATCAGATTTAAGGCAATTCTTACCAAAATCCCACTGACATTCTTTTGTTAAAGTAGATTTAAAATGTGTACGATTTGTGTGGAACCACAAAAAACCCCAAATCACCAAAACACTACTACAAAAGAACAATAAGGCTAAAGGTATCATGTTCCCTGACTTCTATCTATACTACAAAGCATAAATATTCAAAACAGCTTGGTATTGGCAGGAAAATAGTACCAAAGACCGATGGAACAGAAGAAAAATGTCAGGAATTAATTCTCAAATATTTGGAGAGACAATTTTTTATAAAGAAGCAAAAAAATACACAATGGAGAAATGAAAGCTTCTCCAGTAAACATTGCTGAGAAAATTGGAAAACCACATGCAAAAGAATGAATCTGGACTGTGAATAAGCTTCTTAATAAACTACCAACATAGCAATAAAACAACCAAATGGGAGAAAATATTTGTAAACAATGCCTCTGATAAGGGCTAATATATGCAGCAGCCTTGAACAGACACTTCTTCCATGACGACAAACAGCCAACAGCTGTATGAAAAAGTGCTCAACTTCGCTAGCTATTCATGAAATACAAATCAAAACTACAATAATATACCAGCTCACATATTTAGAATGGAAATAATCAACACAGCAAGGAATAACAAGTGCCGGAGAGGGTATGGAGAAAACAGAACCCTTATACACTGCTGGTAGGAATGTAAATTGGTACAGCCACTATGGAAGGCAGTATTGAGATTCCTCAAAAATTAAGAATAGAATTACCATATGACCTAGCAATTCCCCTTCTTCTATTCAAAAAACTTGAAAACCTTATACTGCAAAGATATATGTACCCCAATGTTCATTGCAACACTGTTCATGGTGGCCAAGTCATGGAAACAACCGAAATGTCCTTTGATAGATGACTGAATAAAGAAGTTGTG
>PVKE010016941.1:18444-31469 GCA_004027555.1 Craseonycteris thonglongyai
GGACCGAGGATCGAATCCCGGCTCCGGCCCAGGCAGGACCCACGTGCTGAACTGCGGAGTTCCCACAGTTTGGTTCTCTGACTGTCTCTGTCTCTGTCTCTCTCTCTATCTGTCAAAAAGTAAAATAGAAATAACTATGCACTGAAGACAAAAAGATAATTTCTCTCTATAAATGTGAAAAGATAAAAAAAAAAAAAAAGAAGTTGTGGTACAATTGCACACTGGAATATTATTATTTATCCACTAGAAAACATGAAATAATAGTGCCATTTGCAATAACATAGAAGGAATTTGAGATCGTCATTTAAGCTAAATAAGTCTAAAAAATCAAGAACTTTATGACTTTTCTTATATCTGAAATATAAAACTGAAAGTAACAAAGAAACAAAAATTCATGGACACAGTCAATATTTTAGTGGTGACCTGAGGGTAATTGTGGTGGGTGTAGGGGAGAAGGGAGGAGAGATCAAATATGGTGATGGTGAGGAAGCCTGGATGACTCAGTGGATTAAGTGCTCACTTTGCAGACCAGGAGACCCAGGATTGAATCCCGGCCCTGGCCCACCTCGAGTGGACCCATATACTGAACTGGGGTGTGCTTCCTATGCAGGAGGCCCCCAGTTCAGTTCTTGCCCCCTGGTCTGGCATCTGGCTTGTGGGGGCATGCCTCCCATGCAGTAGGTCCCCAGCCCAATCTGCTCTCTGTGCAGCCCTTACCCACCTGTGTGGAACAAAACCACATTGAAAACTGAGGACACACAACTATGGTTATTACTTTAGGCCCTCCCCTTTCTCTCAGTCTCTGTCTCTGTCTGTGTCAAAAACAATAAGATAAATCTTTAAAAATATATATGGTGATGGAAAAAGAACTGACTCTGGGTGGTGAGCATGGAAGGCAACACATAGCTGACGTATTATAGAATTTTGCACCTGGTACCTATGTAATTTTTACTAAACAATGCCACCCCAATAAATATAACAGTAAAAATAAATAAATAAATAAAATGATATATACAGTTTTGAATTTGGCACAAGTGAGCTTTGGGCTAGCTGTTCCGGCTGTTGTGAAGAAGTAAACAACATACATACACGTGGGACATCTTTGGCCCATTTATATAACAAACCCTAAGTGTGAAATAGAAATACCGGTATAAGTACAATTTATTTTGTATCCTTCTTTATTCACAAGTAAGTTAACTTGTACCAAACAATAGACATGCTCTTTTAGAGGAGTGTTTTGTAGCTTTGTCATTGATAAATTTATCACAAGGTAGCATACACCCTTTATCATAAATAATTACAGGATGAACTATTTTGCAGCATTGGGACAAGGTAAATTGTTAGAACATCAGAAAAATATAAAACAATTTCCTAAAGCCAAATATTCTGGCCAAAGGTTGAAACGTAATTTTGCTTACTTACCAATAAACTAAGCTTCTGTATTTAAAGAGGAAAAAGAATGGTCCATCTTGCTTTTTGAATGAAACAAAATTATTGTCAAAATAAAATTCAATTGCTATAACCTTGGATTTTGATTATTTTAAGATACATAATATCTTCTGTACATGTGGGAATTTAGTATATCTCTTTCCATAGCAAATATTATTTGTAATATAATAATAATACTAGATTGTAATTATTGGCATTCCATAAAACATGTTCTCCTTTTTTGTCTTATTTGCCCAAGTAAAGGGAGTGATACATGCTTTTGTCTAGTAGTGTATCTGTAAGAAACCACCGTTTCTTTCTCTAATGTTGCTTCTAGTGTTTTGGATCAGACTAACTATATTTCAGAAGTAAACTTGTGTTACTGGAAGTTTTTCAATTAGTACACAGTCATGTATTGCTTAACAACAGAATCATGTTTTAAGCAATACATTGTTGTATGTTTTGTCATGTGAACGTCATAGAGTGAACTTACACAAACTTACATGGTATAGCCCACTACATACCTAGGCTATTATGATGCAGTTCATTGCTCCTAGGTATGAACCTGCATAGAATGTTACTGTACTGAATACTGTAGGCAATCATATTTTTGTATAAATATATCTAAACATAAAAAAGGTACAGGAAATTTATGGTATAAAATTTAGAAAACTGATTCACTTGTATAAGATATTTATTATAAATGAATGTTGCAGGACTGGAAGTTGCTCTGGGTAAGTCAGTGAGTGAGTGATGAGTGAATGTAAAAGCCTCAGGACAGTGGTCAAATTAAGGACTTTTTTAATATTCATAAAAATAAAAGTCTAATATGAGGAGAGTATAGAAATGAGGACTTAGTATTTTGGTCTGAAAGTAAGTGTGTTTTTGGTTCCATTGACCCAAAGTGGCACAAAGGACTCTCTTGGACATTGAAATGATGAAAGAAATAAAACAAATCTATGCTTTACAACTTTACAACCTGATGTTTACTGTTTCCAGGGACAGGCTGGCTCTGCATTACCACAGAAAGCTCTTCATAAAGTGGCAGTGGCAGTTAACGCTTGTTAAAGTAGCTCCTATGGACCTGTGTCTTGTACAGGGTCTTAGGTCCTCAACAAAGAATTTACGACAATGTGCTCTGAAGACCAGGAAGCTGCATCTGGGAGGGCTGTAGTGTCCTCTGAGTATGCAGCAGTGGGGAAAACAGGCTCCTCTGTGCGGAACGGACCAGTGGCTGACAGCCTGAGATGTGATCTGTGCATTCAAAATTGAGATGCTGTGAGTGAGCAGGAATTTATTGCCAAGCCCCACAGATCTCGCTCCTGTAAGAAAAAAAAAAAAAATTCCACCTGAACCACATATTCTTCATTTGTTACAGGAAATTTAGCTCCATTATAATCTTATAGGACCACTGTTGTATATGTAGTCAGTCATTGATTGAACTGTTGTTATAAGGCACATGACTGTACTATATTATGAAATACAAAAATACTTGTCTGTTGAATAAAAATTGTCCTTTTGTGAAAGGGATGAAGGAAGAATCAAAGTGTGCAAAATAGAGTACTATTACTTTTTCTTTTTTGACTTGGAGTTATGTGGTTATTATTCTCCCATATAGGAGCAGCAATATGAATGAAACAGCACAATTACAAAGTTTTGAATATTAGGCTGGAGTGGGGCTTAGGAATATACTAATAAAATATTTTCAATTTATAAATAAAGAAATTGAGGCCAATAAATATTACTGTTCAAGATCAAAGAGCTAGATAATTATCCAGGAGTCATCTGTATCATATGACAATGTTGTTAGCACAATTAAATAAACTAGTCATTATGAGGATTTCATTTATATAAATGAGCAAGGAAGTATAATGCTGGAGAAGGAAGGGACTGGGAAGTTTTTGGTACTACAAGGATTAATATAATATAATTTTTTTATCAGAAGATATACACTAAAATTCAAGTTTAATGTAAGTAAATGTACTTTAAGATTTAGTGATATATCATTGGCTTTGAGAACAAAATTATAGTGCCAAAAATAAAGAACCTGGTGACTCTATTTGCACTTGGAAGGCATTCAATAATTAGTAATTCCTCTCATCGCTATATTTTCTTTTTTTTTTTTTAATATTTTTTTAATGTATTTTTATTTATTTTTATTTTTGACAGAGAGAGAGAGAGATATACAGAGAGATACAGAGAGAGAGAGAGAACTGAACTGGGGGAGCTCCCAGCTCAGCACATGGTTCCGCACTGGCTGGGGCCGGGACTCGATCCTCAGTCCCGGGCGATGCAAAGTGAGCGCCTAACCCACTGAGCCATCCCGGCTTCCCCTCATCGCTATATTTTCCACAACAAACAGTTTAGACACAATTCTTTGGGGAATATACAAATTCTATTCGTATGGCATTGTGGCAACTGCTTTACCTTACTGGCAATTTGTTTCTCCCTATTTATAGTAGGGATAATTGCACAGTGCTTGCTACTTATGTAGCATATTGAGTTCCTGTTGCTTAATGATATAGAACCGTGGGATTAAGATATGTCCATACACACAATATTATCATGTCAACTTAATGGTTTTTATAGTTTCACAAAGAGCATCTTTATGACCACTTTGAAAGATTTATAAGGTTTGTTTTCATTTGGAAATTCTTGTCTGAGAATTAGCATGAATGGTGTTTAGGGGAGCCAAGAGACTGTTAGATATTATAAGGACAGCACTATAAATGGTAATTACTAGCTTAAGCATATATTTGCTCCAGTGAAATATAACTCCCCATTTGCATCCCATTTCTAGCTTTGAAATATGTCCTTTCTGTAAGCAAAGAATAAGGTTTTCAACATCTATAAGAAACGTATATAAAATACATTAAGTTTATGAAGAAAATAGTGTGAGTTCTGAAGCCAGATGATGTGTATTCTATGCAGTGCACATGGAAGAATAGTATATCTTCATATTATTTCATGTCCCTGTGAGCCTAGTGAAGAAAGGAGGCCCATGAATGGATAAGGTTAAGGAATTGAAAAAAAAATTTTAACTAATTTTCACCTTTAAGATTATTAGTAATAATATTTCAGAACTTTTTTCAGAAGAATATTTGTCCCAAGCCAGTGATCACAGCTTTAAAAAAGATAACTTCTTGTAAAATTTAATAAAAAAAACACAGTTACTTTGAATTCATTTATAAGGTATGTGAACTGAACTTTGAGTTTCTTATGCAAGATTGCATGGGAAAACCATGTACATGTTGCTCTCCTTTATATAGCAAACTGCTTCATATGTCAATAGATAATGTTCAAATATTGAAAACTATTAAATCATACATTTTCCATTGTGTTAACCATCACAAAGTTCCAATGTACAACTTTATGGAATGGTATTTTTTTTTCTGTACTTTGACTAGCATTCTCATTATAGACTTTGCAAAGTTTTATTATTATTAGACAAGGAAGCACACATTTAAAATTTTAGAATATAATTTAGATTGAAGTGTTTTTTTCAATCTATAGATGTAAATATTAAACCTATTAAAAGTTTTAATTATATAACTTTATGAACAATAAATCTAGGTAAATATATAGATGTGTTTGTGTATTTGTGAAGTCTGACAATTAAGTTTGCAAACTTGCAACAATGCATTTACCTTGACAGCACTGTACAAACAACTCAGTAAGGTTTCATAACCTTGGTATATCAATGTATCACAGCTGTGTTCATGTTGGCATGTGGTAGTGTCTTGCTAAGTGGCATTCATTATTGTTGTGTGTTTTTGTGTGTTGGTGTGAGAACATCAGAGCTTGAATTAGAGCAATGAACAAACATTAAATTTCTTGTTAAACTTGGCATAAGTGAAAGTGAAGTCAAGGACATGTCAGTCCAAGTTTATAGGGGTAATGCAATGAAGAAAATGGCAGTGTACAAATGAATTAAACATTTTTTCTGAAGAGAGAGCAAGTGTCACTGATGAAGAGAGGTCAGGGAGGCCAGTAACAAGCAGAACTTACAAAAAACAGCAAAAATTTGTTGAGTTGTGCCTCAAAATTATTGGCTGATTGTGAGACAGATAGCAGGCCACGTAAACAGAAATAGACAAATAAAAATTTTATTATAAATGTATGCCAAAATAAAAATCCTATATATTTTTTTTTCATCTGTATGTTTTGGGTTTTTTTGGTATAGTCTCATGTTTGCAAAGTCCTTTCCTTAACTAAGTAGAACAGAATCATCATTTCAGGCCCATTATAGTAGCTGAGACTATATACTCAGAGTCCTTGGTTAGAGATTTTATATTAATGCTATGGATTTGGAGTTATTGATCATTGGTTATGAAATTAATGGCTAGAAGATATAAACCCATACAGTGTATATTCCAAGAATATTCATCTTAGATTTACAGGGATTTCATTTGCAGTGATTCTGCTATGTCAATGGAGACCCACAGGCATATCAACTTAGCATGTTAAGAAAATCCTGACCTTTTCAGTTTTACCTTACCCATACTTTATCATGTATATTTATATCAATTGATTTAGATAAGATGAAGGAGCTGTAACAAACATCCAGATATCAATTTCTTTGCTTCCTGATTAGAATAAAAAGCTGTTGTGCAAGACTGCAGATTCTATTTCTATAGTACCCACCATTATTTAAGCTAGGCAAGGCAGGAAGTGTGCACATAAATGGAATAAATCTAGTGAAGCCATATGCATTGGCTTCCTAGAATTGCTGTAACAAAACACCACAAAATTGGTTGCTTATTACCTCAGAGTTCTGGAGGCTGAAAGTTCAAAATTAAAGTGTCAGCAGGGCCCTGCACTCTCTAACACCTGTAAGAAACAATCCTCCCTTGCCACCTCCTAGCTTCTGGTGGTTAGATGGTGATCTTCGGCATTCCATGACTTATAGATGCATCACTACAATCTCCATCTTCACATAAAGTTACCAGTCATATTGGATGAGAAGTCCAACCTAACTCACTATGACCCAATCTTAACTGGTTATTGGTAGCTGAAAATCTTGGCATAAGAAAGGTGTGTGCAAAAATGGTCCTAAAGGACCTCACTGATGAGCAAAAAAAGAGGCAAGTTGAAGTTTACCAAGACCTCTTGAAGAGGCAAAATGATGTTTTGGGCCATATTATCACTTGTGATAATTCCAATGTGACCCTGAAAAAGTGTCAAGGTGCACAATAGGCTTCAGCCAATTCTCCATGACCAAAAAAGTTCTGTCAATCCAAATCCAGAGTCAGAACAATGTTGCTAACCCTTTTTAATATCAGAGGGATTGTTCATTACAAATTTGTACCAACTGGACAGTCAAGCAAGTTTACCATTTGTAAGTGTGAAGAGGCTGCGTAAAAATGTTTATTGTAAATGACCTGAATTTTTCACCAACAATATATGGCTCTTACATCATGACAATGCACCAGCTCACATGAGAGTTTTTAGCCAGTAAAACATATAACTGTTTTTGGAACACCCTTCATACTCATTCCCTGATTACCATTCCAGAAAAAGAGTTTCACAATTGCTTTGAAGGGTCGACAAGGCACTGGCGTTAGTGCATAGCTTCCCAAGGGGAGTACTTCAAAGGTGACCATGGTGATATTCAGCAACAAGGAATGTAGCACTTCTTCTGGGATGAGTTCTGGAACTTAATTGTTAGTTGTCATTTATATGTGTGATTATACAAACACACATGTGCACACACAGGGTCTGGTAGGCAAAAGTAACACCCTTCTTAAGTTTACCAGCTCATAAAAATTAAAGTAACACCTCCTTATCTGCAATTTTACTTTCCTCAGATTTAGTTACTTGCAGTAATTGTGGTCTGAATATTTTACATGAAAAATCCAGAAATAAACAGTTCCCAAATTTTAAATTGCACACTATTCTCACACTATCCCACTGCCTTGTCTGATCATTCCTTTGTTCAGAATAGTCACACTGTATAAGCTACCCATGCATTAGTCACTTAGTAACTGTTATCCCACAGAGAGAGAACACATTCATATGTTTTATTATACTATAGTTATATTATTATAATTCTTCTACTTTATTATTAGTTGTTTTTAATCTATGACTGTGCTCAATTTATAAATTAAACTGTATAGTAGGTGTGTATATATATATTAAAAAAAAAAGAATATATAGGGTTCTGTAGTATCTGCAGTTTCAGTCCTCTACTAAGTTCTTGGAATGTATCCTCTGTGGATAAGGGGACACTACTTTAGTAGATTGTTATTAGTTTCTACATAAAGTTATTGAAATATTTTATTACATTTCTGAGAACATGCCAAATAATATATTATCTAATGAGATGATTTACTTTGGAGATTTTGTATAATTTCTGCTATTATCTTTCCTTTTTTTTTCTTTCTATCTTTCTTTCTGTCTTTTTCTTTCTTCTTTCTTGCTTTCTTTCTTCTTTCTTTTCCTCTTTTTTATTTATTTATTTATTTATTTTTGTGCCTGAAAGATCATTCAACTTCTCCTTACCTGCCAATCACTACTTAATTTTTTTTAACCAAGCTCAGAAAGTTTTAGAAAAGATACCAGAAGAATAGTATTCAAGATCTCTGTTTCAGGAAATTATTGAACTTGCTAAAAGGGCCAGAGGGTGGAGAAGAACCTTAATTAACACTGAAATTAAATTATGATGAAAATCAATTTCTGAATTTCTCCAAGATATATTGAAGATGGTATCATACTGAAGACATTTTTTCATATCTAATGTATACTTATTTTTGCAAAAGCAATTGAGGATTATGTGAAATACATAAAGAAAATCCTGTTAAAATCTAAAAACTGGAGGCAAATGATATAAAAAACAATGGGGAAAGAGTTTTATTGGCATCTTTGTATCCACCAATAGAAGTTACATTTGCTTCAATGAAACATTATTTTGAGATTGCAGTATGTATGAAGAGTCTATGTGTAACTAGTCTTTATTCTGACTGGCTTCCCATTAAAGTTAGAAATAACCCAGATATTAGTAAATTCTATCTTAAATCAAAACAGAAATATTGTAACTTAATAAAGTAAGGTAAAAAATGTTATTTATAATATAGAACAGTGGGGAAGATGGGATGGCTCTGTGGGTTAAGTGCTCACTGTGTAGCCCCAGGGACCGAGGATCGAATCCCAGCCCCAGCCAGTGCAGATCCATATGCTGAACTGGGGAGGACCCCCAGTTTAGTTCTCACCGGGGTTAAACCCCAACCCAGTTACTTTTGTGTGCAGCCCCACGCCCATTTGTCGAATGAAATCATGTGAAAAAACCGATGATGTGCAACTATGGAGACTATTCTGGGCCCTTCCCCTTCTCTCTGTCTCTGTCTCTCTCTCCCTCTCTGTCAAAAACAATAAAAATAAATCTTTAAATGTAGAACAGAGGCAGACCTATCTTCGGAGGCATTTTATCCTCAAAAATCAACATTTTTAGAAAATAGAGGAGTAAAATTATATATGCAGGCATAACAATAATATCTCTAAGCATTAACTTTTGCCCCCCAATAAATTTATTTCTGCCATATCACAAACAATTCTCTGTATGAAACCTAAATTAAAGATACAAATCTCAGTTAAATGAGAAAATTTTAATTTTTTCATAATTAGCTAACAAAATAAGCAATAAAATCCAGAGGAGAAATTTAATAGAAAACCATTTAATGTAGGTTTTAAAACATATCTGTAAGAAACCACTGAAGTTTTTTATTGTTTCCCCATAAAATACATATTAGACTTTTCATCATTGTAATCTATGAAGTGGGTTGGAGTGAAGGTGTTTGGAACATTGTTCTCTGAGGTATAGATTCAACAAAAAAAGCCCAGGAAAACTGAAAGCTTCTTAGAAAAGTCCTTACATTCATCATGGATTTGGATTAAAAGTGCTCCTCTCAGGTGGTAGTTTACAAATGGATGAGAAGAAATGTCTAGTCAAGTTTCCCTAAGCCAATTGGCAAACATGAATTTCTCAGTCCCTACGTACTTTAAGCTGACTCCCAGTATTCTGTGTACCAACATAGAGTGAGTAGAAAATATATTGAAAAGAGACAGTAAGCCTGCAAAAAGCCACTATGGTTAAGGATGAAATATACTATGGCAAGTTACAGTATAAATATCCTCAACTGTGGACTGGATGGCTGAGATGTGGAGATATTTTCCATGCTAAAAATGCCAAAATGGTCAGTACACAAAAGTTATCATATAAAAATCTTGGAAGTCACCACTGGATCCTAACAATAAGTAAAAATCTGAGTAGACTGAAAACCCAACAAATCTTCTTGAATAAATAAAAAAAGTGAGGTCACAAGACAAACCACTATCCCCAAAATTGGAGTGACAGAAAAGTGTGTACAGAGAATCATAACTTAGTTGAGCAGGAACCCATAATTGAGAACACCCATGGGAATTAGGGTCAGGGTAGAAAAAGGTAAAATGGACTTGACAAGTTGCTGTAGGTTTAGTGAAAAGCAAATAATCCAAGAGGACACAGTCATCCAACGTCCCTGCTTTGTTTATGAATTAACATATTACTCTACAGGGTTCACAGTGAACACTGGAAATAAATACCCCTTCCCCCCACACACACACACTCCTCCACCATGTTTCCAGCTGAGATAGGAAAAGAAGGAACCACTTTGAAAAAATGCAAGATCATATTCTTCTGTTAGCAAAGTCTGTACTCAGGATAAACTATTCAACCAGAGCCTAACTAGCTGAGATTTTATCAAAGCCTAACTGACCTAGGGGAAAGGAAATGCCTAATTCCAACCAGCTTTAGCCTTCCTTTTGAGAGGAGAGATATACATAACTCCAGCCCAATTTAATCATTATAGTCCACTTAAGAACAGGAGAGGAAAGCAATTGTGAAGTGCATAGTCCAAATGTACAGTCTTAAAAATAAACAGGCATAATCATAGCACTAGATAATGCTTATCTCTTCTCCATAACTCACCACCATATTAATAAAGAAACATTTATAGCAATTATTTTTACCTAGTTTATCATGTTTAATGATGAAGAAAAATAATATAAGGGGTACTTGACACAGTTTGAAGAGACAGAACAAACATTTGAACCAGAATAAACATGGCAGAGATGTTGGAATTATTAGATGTGTACTTAAAAAACATGATTACTATGTGAAGGGCTGTAATGGATAGGCAGCAAAAAAGAACCAATGGACAATGTATGTACAGAGGTGGAAATCCTAAGAAAGAAAAAGAAATGCTAAAGATAAATAATAATAATAATAATGTAGCACCCTTAAGAAAGCCTTTAATGAAGTTACTAATAAATTGACCATGGCTGAAGAAACTTTACTGCACTTGAGGATATGTTCAAAACTGCCATGCAAAGAAAAATACTCTGAATAAAAACCCAGATTGTGCATGAACTATGAGATAGCTACGAAATGTATGATGTTCAAATGATGGGACTGCCAGAGAAGAAGAGAAAGAAAAATGAAGAGAAGAAATATTTAAAACATGATAACTGAGAATTATTGAAAAATAATATCAGACACCAAACCTTAGATCAAGAAAGCTCAGAGATTTTCAAGCAGAATAAATGTCAAAGATAGAAGAAAAAAAAAAAGAAGAAAGAAAAAGAAAACAAACAAACAAAACTAAAAACCTACACCTAAGCATAATTTTAAACTACAGGAAGTCTAAGATAAAGCAAAAATCCTGATAGAAGCCAGAGGTGAGAAACATCTTACCTATAGAGAAGCAAATCAAATAATTATATCCAACTTCTCAGAAACTGTGAAAGGAAGAAGAGAGGGAGATAAATATTTAAGTTGTTGAGAAAACAACAACTAAAACAAACAAACAAATAAATATCTATACCATCTGAAATTATACTGTGAAAAAGTGAAAGAAAAATCAAGATACTCTCAAACAAAATTTAAGGAATTTTTTTTTTGCTAGCTTGTCTGCATTATTAGAAATTCTAAAAGAAATTTGTAAGAGAAACAAAATTATATAGATCGGAAACTCAGACCTGTATAAAGAAAAGGGCTTCAGAGAAGGAATAAATAAAATAAAAATAGAAAGATATTTTTCTTCTTAGTTGATCTAATTCTAAGTTCTTGTTATCAAAATTAATAATGGCAACTGTGTGTTTAATTATCTATACACATATAGGATCATGTGTGTGTGTGTGTGTGTGTGTGTGTGTGTGTGTGTGTGTATATAATGAATGATAAGAGTGATAAGGGGGCATGAAAGAGAAATTAGGGTTATTTTGTTATCATAAATTATTTATACCATCTGAAAAGTGGTGAAATTAGATTAATTGTAAATGCATACTGCAAACTCTAAGAAAATCACTTCAAAGTAAAAAATAAAATAAAATCTAATATAACTGATATGCTAATATCAAAAATGTTAAGCACTCAGGTAAAATGGTCTTATATAAAACCACAAAACATAGAAAAAGAGCAGAAGACAATATAAGAAGAAAGAATAAAGACAAATTAAAAAAAACAACTAATAAATATGGAAAATATTTACCCAACTATGCAAGTAATCACTTAGAATATTATCTAAGTGCATCAACTAAAGATATAGATTGTCAGAGTGAATTAATAAAAAAACCAACAGACTCTACTACAAGAAACCTAACTTTAAATACAAAAACGCATAGATAAAAGTAAAAGGATGGAGAAAAACATACCTTCCTAATACTTATCAAAAGAAAGCAGGAGTAGCTATATTAAATTGAAGACAGAGCAGACTTCAGAGCAAGGGAAGTTATCACAGATAAAGAGAGAAGGAAAGTACATAAAGAAGGAAAGTACATAAAGAAAGTACATTTTTTGTAAGAAGATATAAATGTATGTAAAATATGTAAATATGTAAACAATGTGTATAGACCTATTAACAATAGAAAAATATATGAGGTAAAAACTGGTAGAACTGCAAGAATAAATAACTGAATCCACTACCAAATTTGGGTATTTTAAAACTTCTCTATCAGAAATGGATATAACTATTCTTATATAACAGTAAGAATGTAGTTGAACTTAATAGTACTATCAATCAATCAGACAGACTACTTTATGCATTAACCATAGAATATACATTCTTTTCAAGCTCACATAAAATATTTACCAATATTTTATTCTTTGTGGGCCATAAAATATACATTAACATATTTAAAAGAATAGAAACTATACAATGTACATTTCCAGACAAAAATAAAACTAACCTAGAAATCAATAATACAAAAATACCTAGAATAACAAAAATACTTGTAAATTAAATAGCCTAATTCTAAATAACACATGAACCAAAATTAAAATCTCAATAAAATTTTTAAAATATTTGAACTAGATAAAAATTAAAACACTTATCAAAATAAAATGGGATGCAGCAAAAACAGTGTTAGAAAGAAATAGACATCCCACTACTGGGCATCTACCCAAAAAACCTGAAAACCTTAATCTTTAAAGATGTTTGTACCCGCATGTTCATCGCAGCGCTGTTCACAGTGGCCAGAACATGGAAACAACCAAAATGCCCTTCGATAGATGACTGGATAAAGAAGATGTGGTACATTTACACAATGGAATACTACTCAGCGAT
>PVKE010016942.1:0-31363 GCA_004027555.1 Craseonycteris thonglongyai
CCCACCTGTGGAGTGAAACTATATGGAAAACTAATGCTGTCAACTATGGAGACTGCTCTGGGCCCTCCCCCTTCTCTCTGTCTCTTTCTCTCTGTCTGTCTCTCTCTCTGTAAAAAAAAAAAACACAAAAATAAATCTTTTTAAAAAAGTATTATAATTGGCATACATTTTCACCAACATTTTTATCAGAATTATTATTGTTCATTATTTGATATTCTTGCCAATGCTTGATAATATAAAACATTTTCATTTTAACAAAATTTGTTGTGTACATAATAGTATCGGGTTGTTTAACTTGTATTTCCCTGATTACTACTGAAGTGGGGTGAGGGTATTGCTACTCGTATTTAGTTGGTAGTGAACAGAGATGCTGCTAAAAATTCTACAATGCACAGGACAGCCCCCAAAACAGTTATCTGGCCCCAAATGTTGATAGTGTTGAGGTAGAGAAACTCTGACATAGCAGACACCCTAAAATTTCTGAACTACTAACAGCTGACCCTAAAATTTACGAGCTGTTAGAAGCTGTACCCATGGATGACACTAAATTTTTGCTATTTTGATTTAGAAAAAAATTCATTGATCAAAGAAAATGAAACATTAGAGCTGGCAGGAATTTTAGAAAACATCTAATTTGACCTCATTTGATAGTTCAGGAAATATAATACTTAAAATAATTAAGTTATTTGCCCTATTAAATATCTGATTTCTTTCTTATGATAATGCCTTTCATTTCTAGAGCTATGTTAGCAATTCTAGAAAAGAATTGTTTCTTTTCTACATAATAAAACTCTCACTGGAAATCAAACAAAATAACTACTTATCAGGTCTTCAGTAAATGTTGCCTGAAATTATGAAAATAAACCATCACCACTGAGTAAAACAAATCTCCTAACATTCTCATTCACTAGAAAAGGCAGGCTAAAGTAAACTCTGACCTTAGAAGTCAATTACACATATGTGGATAATCAAGCTTCATTTTATTATTACAAAATAAAAAAAAAAAAGATCATTCCCAATTTAGGCTTAATCACCTCTGCTCATTTTCAGTATTCTCAAAAGGGCTCAAATTTTTTCTTATCAAGACTGACTAGATACCTAGTATGTACACTAGTTTAAAAGTCTACCTTTGAAACTTTTCTACATTATTACTGATAACCTCAAACAAAAAACATTTATGGAAGTATTCCCCCATCATTTAATGGATTTTAGTTTGTTGTCTTTTTATAAAGATTTCTGCTTCCAGGAGGTCTATCTTCATTAGCAGTTATTAGTGGGTAATTGAAATGCCCATTAAAACTCAGAATGGAATGACAGGGTTCTATCTGACCCTGGATAAAACACATTCTTCCACTCTGACCTAGTTTTTGGAAACTTTTCAGGAAAGCCTGGCTAAATCATGAGCTCTTGACCCAGTTTAATGATGCCTTGATTTCTGCTATTTGGGGGAAACATTTTAGATGGCTCTATGACCTGTAAATATTATTTTCTAAATGATAGAATACATAGTGACCTCCAAAAGAAAATTTTAATAACTAAATCAAAATTATACATCTTTGAAATGAGCTGACCTGTATTTACTTCATTTTTCCACATGACACCGACCCTAAATATAGAAACCTGTTGGAAAGTGGTTATCTGTTTTAATTTATACTGACTACACCCCACTCTAAGGGTTTGTTTATTTTAATCAGCATGATCAGTAGCCCTCTCTTGCTGTCTGCCTAGAGAGCAGCTTGCAGTTATTACAGCTACCACTGAGATCTGACACTGTATATCGTCTAAATGGGACAGATGGAGCTTGTCTAGGGTTGTTTCATAAGCCATATCCTTGGCAAACTTCCCATAGACATCAGAGTAAGACAGACTGATGCTCGATCTGCTGTATATATATATATATATATATATATATATATATATATATAGAGAGAGAGAGAGAGAGAGAGAGAGAGAGATGTAATATTACATTACAAAATTTTATTGACATGATTATAAGAAAGAAATTAATAATGTCAAATTTAATAATATGAAAGTCTCACTGACATCAAAACCAACATCAACCATTTTAGTCGTGCATCAGCATCTCCCAAGCAAAAAATATGAGAATGAGACCCTCAATCCTATTAAGTAACAACGCCTATTAGAAGGTAACCATGGTAACATTTCCGTTCCTCCTTCCCTGACCCGGCTGTTTTTTGGAAGAACAAGTCAGTGTTCTAAATGATGACTTAACTGCAGATGAAACACCTTTCAGTAAGTAGATCTGCTGGTTCTTGAGTATTAAATCTCACAGACTGACCAAAAGCTAAAAATGAATAGTGACAATGGCCACATTATTCTATAGAGCTGTTTTATTAGGTCTAGTTTTCTGCTCTTAATTTTTCATGGAAGGATGTATTTTCAACTTCAATGTGAAAATTAAAAGATCAGAAAATTTTTCAGACAAAGATTAAGTTACTAAGAATATTGTGCAAAGCAATTGATACAAGTATAGATAGGATATAAAAGCTAACATGAGATCTTTGAAGGTCTTCCACTGTTTTGCATTAAAGGCACCTACATATAAGAAAATATTTCAGTCTGCACACTACCTCCTACTCCTAGTTTATTTTTGCCATTGCACATACTCCTCCATTTCCAAAAAATCCCATGTTACCAATTTGCTTCATCCATTTAGCACTTAAGTCAGGTTCTGCTTAGTGTAATCCTAGTGTTTTTCAGAAATTTATCATTTGTCTCTCTAAAGAATGATAAATTTTTTTGAGGTAAATGCTCTAATTAATACTATGTAATCTCAGCAACACCAAAGAGAGATATCAGTAGTGGTAGCCCTTCAATAAATACCTCAAAGGCCAATTAAAATGGAATGACCGACTTGCTTAAGAACAAGAGCAAATATTCATAACACATCAACCTATTAATAGACTTTAGTGCTATTAGGTAAAATTAAAAAAACAGGATATAGAAAAACTCATGGGGAAGCCGGGATGGCTCAGTGGGTTAAGCGCTCACTTTGCAGCGCTGGGGACCAGGGATCGAATCCCGGCCCCGGCCCGTGCAGAACCATGTGCTGAACTGGGAGCTCCCCCAGTTTAGTTCTCTCTCTGTCTCTGTCTGTCTCTCTCCCTGTCAAAAATAAATAAACAAATAAAAATATATTTAAAAAAAAAGAAAAACTCATATTTCTACCATAATACTTTTTATTTTTCCTTTCTTTTGCACTTTAAAATGAGAAGCAAAAGCCAAAAGAGTTCAGAAAAGAAGGATATGTGAGATCAAAATAAAAATTAAAAACTGTAATAGAACAAAGGTAGTGGCATATGCCAAACACAAGAGTGGCACAAAGAATGCAGTGATCGATTTTCTTAATGAATCAAGGAGGAAATACTTAATCTGGGTCTTGGTGCACGAATAGCAATTCAACTACTATATAAGAAATAGTCTAAGTGGAATAGCTACGTCTGGCTCTATGAGTATGTGCTGCAATCGATATTAAGATAGAGAATGCATTAATAACTACTGGAAATTAATAAAAAAAATGTCAAGAATAACACACGAAGTGATTGTCGAAGGAAAAGTGAAATTTAAATAAATATAGAGGTAGATGTACACATGGTTCTAAGTGATAAAAAGTCTGTTAACAGATGAGGTTAATTGTGGCTGATGTTCATAAAGTGAAGAAAGGCAACCCAAAATGTTATGTACAGCACTAAGATCCTGACTCCAATTCCCATCTATCACCAAACTATCCTAACTCTCCAAAGACTACCTTTGGTACATTCATTTTATTGTTACATATTTTGGGCTATCTGGAAAAGTGATTTTACACAGATGGAATCAATGACTGCTAGATCCTACAAAAATATTTTACTAAAATGTATTTTCAGCATATACTGAACTCACTAAGACAATAGTCTACTGAAAGAAATCTGAAGTCAAACAGATAAAATGTTTATCAATACACCAATATTTGCTAAAAGAACTTATCCCTAGTATTATGTTATATCATGCAGGAACAACTTTCATAAACATATATTCAGCAAAGAAGCACCTAAGAAGCTTAAATTGGAACAATGTCTGGATAAACATAGTTGAGCTTATAAAAACTTTACTATTTCAATAAATCAACAATAGTAATAAATATATATAATTCACAAAAGATTTATGGGCATAATCTCCTGTGGTACATCTGGTGTCTTTAGATAGCTAATAGAACTTATTTACCAGAAATGACATGTCAAAGTCTTAAGAGAAAATGATTCCTGCCAGATGCCACCTATAATCACTTTCTGCTGGTTCTAATATCTATCTCTGTCTGGATGGCCTCAATTCATTCTGGCAGACACAACAGAGAATAATGTCAGTAGACATTAGAAATAAAAGGAAACTGTAAATGAAAATACTTCTCTGGAGTAGGTCACATTGCAAACACAATACATAGAGTTTTAAAAGCAATAACAATTTGGTTCTATTTCATTTAACTGTCATCCAAACTTTTAGAAGTATTTTATAATAAGAATAACTTTATAATAAGAGACTTTTAAAATACCACAGGTAGGCTTAGAGTTTGTGATCTTCAGAGCTAAGGGAGATGCTTTATCCTTGTTTTACACCATACTTAGTCTTTAATTACTACAAGTAGTTATTGTGTTTCTAACCTACTGTGTGTCTACCCATCGACTAGCAAATGTGAGGAATACACAGATAAGGATACTCACTCCATGGAGCTTGACTTAAACAAATACAAATGCACCCACAGAGATGGGAAGAACACCAATATTCACCAGTCACAGGAATTACTTCTAGAAACAGTATGAGTTGTATCTAACTATAGTGAGAATACCCTGGCCAAGCATTCATTTCTTGATAATCAGGTTTATTTTTCCAAAGGCTCTAATCTCTGACTTTCTTTCCTGTTTTATTAACATGCTTTGAAAACCTCTTGAAATACTTCCATCAGCAATAAGCATATTTTTCCCAAAATTAGAAGGACAATAAATCTCAGAACTAATACCATAGACTCTGCATTAGCTGTAACACAAGTAACTGGCAAAATAATCAAATAAATAATAGTACATTTATCTGGCACAGGTGCTGGTAATGGAGAGTCTACTTACATTTATCTGGCGTATGCCAATCTCCATGGGTACCAGGTAACTAAGCATCTACTGTATTTCTGTATTTGAATGTTTTGTTGTAATCATGTTTTTGCTTTTCTCCAAAAGTGTTTCTCATGTGTGAGTTTGAACTAACACCCTGACAATACTCACTAGAGTATAAAATTTCAAGTGTAATATTTAGAAAGAATTAAGCAATATTTAAACACACGAAGTAGGAAAGATCTTTTACATTTATGACAAAGACTCTTTCATCTTTTTTGTATATTTTTCATTTATCAGCAGCCCCCAATCATATCAGTGGGCACTGAAAGATTAGCTCACAAAGCAAGAAACACTATTCAGTTCTGGGTTGTATAGCATCTAGGCATTCCGTAGGCACCGATGGATATACCTTAATAAACCTGAAAAAATAAAGGCATTATATGTACTCCACTGTGTTAAACTATATTCTGTTCAGACTCAGTTGTAATAATGCTAGGACCTATTGTATTTATGGGACATTCCTATCTCGACAATAGAAATCCCAAGTTGAACTTCGTTTTGCTTTAAAATCAATATTTAGTAGGTAGTAGCAAAATATTCTATTATGAGTTCAACCAAAGAGCTAGGCTGACCAAAATGACTAATTTATAAAATGATAATGACTCACTTTTTCTTTCTCATGTGAGTTTATAAAGAGCATGCTTTTCTGAATACTGACAAAGGCCTTATTTTTCAGTCTTTTTAAAACGTCTCTGTCCTTTGCCTTTATAATCGTTCTCATGTCCATTCTGCTGACTGGGATGAGAATCAAGAAAAAAAACAAATATACCACCTCACTCCCACCATAGTTACTCTGCTTTATTTTGTAATTGTTTTCATTTCAATGCCCCCCCCCCTGCTTTTTTTGTCACCCTACGTACCTAAATCATGAGTAGAGCATCCTGTCTTCTAGGACTCTGTCTTAGAAGTGAGCACAGAATCCCGAAGAGGGACACACCTGCCAACCCAAATTCTATCAGTGTGAATTGTGGGAATAAATTGATATCATACATAGAACTGGCTGTCCTGGGAGAGAAGCATATGACAGAAACCGGAGATTGTGTTCATCTGCATATGAGATATTGTTCTTCAAAAGCATGTCCATAATCTTACAATGCTGTTTATGTCTAAGACTGCATATATAAAAATAGATTTTAATAACGCTTTGGCAGGGACCTTCTATAAAAAAGAGGACATTTGGGTATTCCAGAAAAGAAAAGTCATTTAAGTTTCTAATAGAATCTTTTGGAATAAGAGTATCTTTATGCAATAAGTCTTCATTATTCCTTGCGGCATTTACCTTTATCACTGGGTGTGCCTTTCAGGGATTTATACTACTGTACTTTCACATAATAGATTTGAATAAAACATAAATAACATTTTACCTGAGAGTTTTAGTTTTGAATGCACTGTGTGGTGGTGAAGCAGAGCTTGCAAACTTCACAGTCAGACAGGCCTGATTAGTGCCAGCTTCATCAGTAGCTAAAAATTCGTAAGGAAATCACCAGACTTTTGCAGGGCTGTACTAGTCCCTACCCAAAATTGTGTTGAAGACTAAATGAGAGCATATACATTAAACTCTTAGCACTGTGCTTAAATAGATTCACAAAATAGTAGAAAGCATTGTTTGCATGGATGTTTGCACATACGTAGTACCTGCAAATAGGTCACAGAGCAGCATCTTTGTGCAAAAATACTGTATTTTTACACTTCAGAGAAGCCATTAAATGCAAGCAGTCTCCAGTTTATTAATTAAATATTTTCTATAAATTGGTTGTTGTATCAGTTTTCTACTGCTTTTGTAACAAATTACACCAAATTTAGGAGCTTACCACAATAAAAGGTATTGCTAACAGTTTTTGAGGTCAAAGTCTAAAATGGGTATCAATGGCCTAAATTCAAGGTGTTGGCTGAGCTTTGTTATTTTCCAGAGACTCTAGGGAAAATCATGTTTCCTTGCCTTTTCCAGATGCCATCCACATTTCCTAGCCTGTGAATCCCTTTCTTCACCTTCAAAGCAGGAACACCACATCTTTTTGACACTCTTACAATGTCATATCTCCCTCTGACCACAGGCTCAGATGTAGGTGGAAATGGATTTTTGCTTTTAAGGATTCATGATTAGATAGGCTCACAAAGATACAACAGGCACTCCTCACTTAACAACAGAATTTTGTTCCTATGTCTATGTTGTTAAGTGAATTGGTCAACAAGCAAGAAGCTTAGAGGTGGGTGATGTCTCATAGTGTGCATTGGCAACACAGGGTATTATTATTTAATAGACATCACCCAACACTGCACATATAAATAAAATATGTAGTCTTGTGTGATTGCAAGTGCTTTATGTAATGAATACTAACTGACTACACGTACAAGACAAAAACTAAGAAAGACAATTCTTGAGACTCACACAAACTGAGAAGGGATTTCCCCCACCACCACCACCCCCTCCCCACCCCCGAGAACCTGTGGAGAACCTGTGGTAAGTCTGACCAATTAATTGTTAAATGTGTAGGTTATTAAGTGAGAAGTGGCTGTATAGGATACTCTCTCCATTTCAATCTCCTTAATCTTGACACATTTGTGAAGTTTATTTTGCCTAATTTACACATAATAAAAATGAGACTGTGGACATCTTTGAGTGATCATTATTCTGCCTACACAGTTGTATGATGTTTTATTGGAATTCAAAATGTATGTCTTAATTGAAGTAGTTTTATATGCCCACAGATTATTTCACAAAATATTTAAATCATAACGTACCTCAACCATAAAAATGCAGTCAGTGAACAAATTGGCAAAATACAGAGCTAAAAGATACTAAATTTACCTTGAATGACTAATATGAAATTCACCAACTCTAAATCCTTGAGCTGAAAAGATCAGGACTGGGATGATAAGGACAGAGCTAGGATGAGATTTAGGAACTAAAAGACATAACGAGCTGTGATGATTAATTTTATGTGTCAATTAGATTGGGTATAGGGCTGCCCAGATAGCTGGTAAAACACTATTTCTGAATGTGACTGTGAGAATTTTTCTAGGTTAGCATTTGATTTAGCAAACTGACTAAAGAAGGTCCTCACCATCTAATCCCTTGGGGACCTAGATTGAATCAAAAACAAAGGGGGTGGGACAAATTCTCTCTGTGTGTCTCTTTTCCTTGAGCTGGAACAGCCATTTGATCTTTATCTGGGCCATCAGAACTTTTGGTTCTCAGGCCTTGAACTCGGACTGAATTATTCTCACTGGCTTTCCTGAGCCCCCAGCGTGTAGACAGCAGGTTGTTGAACTTCTCAGCCTCTGTAATTGCATGAGCCAATTTCCACAATAAATCTCCTCATGTATATCTACATGTATCTTATTGAATCCATTTCTCTAGAGAACTCTGACTACTCTACATAGCTCCATCCTTGTATCTGATAGGAGCTTTATCCTTAGCTATGGTGACTTCATCGTTATCCCATTTCAAGGCTTCGTCTGTTTCAATAGGACAACGTGGTTCTATTTCCTCTGCCACACTGCACTTTTCGCCAAAAGCTTCTCTATTAATTCTCCAGCTGAAGCCAAAATTAGAACCCACAGTTCTTCCCTGCAGCTTCTATACTTTAAACTCATGCTGAGTTGTCACTGTGAATGGCAAAGAGAAAACACAAGATTCAAAACGCTTCCTTAAATGCCTCCTCTTTTGTTTCATTCTCATTTTGCTTCTAGCTCCTTCCATTATCCCTGACTTCAGAAAACACAGTCCCATCCCAATAAAAATATAAGAATTAAGAATATTGAGTGCATGAGTTTTCCTAAGCAGTGGATGTAGAGGAGGATAGAGGGGACCCAGGAGGATACAGACTAGTGGTGACAGTGAGTTATGTAGCATTACTGACAATTTCTTAGTGACCAATATTGCATTAAAAAGATCATAAATCTGGTGTAATTTTAGAGAAAACATTCTGTACTTAAATTATTTTTACAGACTAAAATTATATATACCCAGAGTTAATCAATACTATATGTAAAGTAGGAGCATCTTAATGAATTTCACCTTTTTCCTCACTGTTTTCCACACCAGGTGATGCAGAATCTTTAGCCTCTCATCAACAGGAGTTTCTGAGGCTCCCTAAGCTATGCTTCACAGTTGCTGACCCCAAGCCCTCTCTATCACAAAAGCTTCAGTCATTATATTTCTCTCTTGCTCCCATGTTCTTCATTGACCTGAAGTAGGACAAAGGTACCTGCATGTTATATTGAGTATCCATCTCTCAGCCATCCCTTTGGAGACTATAATGTCTTTACTTAAAGCGTTCTCACACTACATTTCTGCTGCTGCTCCAATGAACCCTGTATGATCTAAAGTAACCCTGTATCTCCTGATATAGAGCAGCCATACTGTCCTCATATTAAAAAAAAAAAAAAAAAAAAAAAAATTCTGCTGTATCTTGACTCACACATCATTACCCAGCACAGGGCTTTGTAGACTACAAGCAACTCAAGTTTTCCTGAAAATGAGGCCATTTAGCTTCCAGTTTCAGCAGATTTTTCTACAGAGTTAGAGTCTGGAGACAAACCTCTCCTTTGAGCTCCCAAATGACCTTTGCTTGGAGGTGTGTAAACCTTTCTTTCAAATATCTCATGTGAATTAGACTCCTGGAAAAACTGGCCTGAATGTGTTGAGAACAGCTTAGACTAACTAAAGTTAAAAAACCCACATTGGGGGGAAAAAAAAATGTTACATTAAAAAAAAAGATAAAAAATATACTGGAAGAATTTTCTGGAGTTATTGAAAGTGGAAATGTTTATGGACCAAAAAATGGGTTCTATGAAAAGTAAGCTCATAGAATGATCTAATTATAAATTCTGAACTAAGCAGGTCATGGTGAGCAGTCACACCCAAGGCATACAATAACTTCAGTAAAAGGTTTATCTTTGCCTTAAGCAAGCTCTGTCCATTGCTTTTTAGTATCTAGGGCAGTGATTTTCACTTGTGTACCCCCTTTAAACTCACTTCTATAAATTGTGGTCCTTGTTTTTAAAGTTTATTTATTTTGTTAATTTTTGAGAGAGAGAGAGATACAGAGACAGAGACAGAGAGATAACTGAACTGGGGGAACTCCCCAGTTCAGCATATGGTTCCACATGGACCAGGACTGGGATTCGATCCTTGGTCCCCGGCACTGCAAAGTGAGCGCTTAACCCACTGAGCCATCCCGGCTTACCCAGTCCTTGTTTTTAAAACAGGTGTTTTTAATACTGACACTTTTTCAGTGCCTATCTTAATGTAAAATAGTAAAAATGAGGTAATGAGTTAGGAAAGAAAAATTACTACATTAAAAGTACAAACCACAGATTTAATTTCACATTTGTAACACAGTTAAATATTGATAATGATGATCAAGTATTTAACAAACTTTAAATTTATTATTAATAATAACATTTATTTGTTATCTGAAATGTCTGTAATAGTTGTTATGCAGATCACTAGGCAATTGAAACTTTGTTAGTGAAAACATTGAGCTTATTTTGACACACTTAGCTTCTTGAAATTGGGCTTGAGGTGTAAGATACAGTCTTAAATTCAAACGTGCATTAAACTTGCAGAAGTACTTAATTTTTATGAAGGTGTAAAAAGAAAAAGCTTCTCTCCACTAGTTCAGTGTTAGTAAGTAGCAAGTGGTATTTGAGTGTACCTGTTTGTATTCCTCACTGACATCCTCAAGGAAGGTAAAAAGATGCTTTCTTTTAAAATCAGAATTTAAAGAAGAATCGATTGAAAGTTTGATTAATTACTCTTTTTTATTGACTGATAGTTAAGCTTCTTAGAAGAATTCTTCATTGAAAGGATCTGCCATCTAGTTGCTTTACTTTTCATGTTGAGGGAAGTACTTATAAGAAGACACTTTAAGACTTTCCAAGTGACTTATCATTTTTCATGTTTTGGGATAGGTGCAAGTCATTTTCAGATAAGAAGCTGTGCAGAGTCCCAAAAACGTCAGGCTGACATCTGTCAATACACACTGTTCGAAAGTCCAGTTTTTTAATCATTCACTCAATCTTTCAGTTACTTTGAATGCAGTAATTGAGCTGTTTTTAAGTCTCAAGTTGAGTTTGTTTATTTCTAGAAAAATAACTGATAAATATGCAAGACTTTGAAGCCAATCACTGTCCTGAACTTCACATCTAAGTTCACATATCTGTGTAAGTACTTTACCACAAGATAGCTGCCTTACCTCTATATGCAAAGTAATGTGCTATGAACGCTGTTTATTTCTTCATACAGTGCTTTAAAAAAATCTGTTTTCATGCTTATGACTTAATGAAATTTACAACTTTCAGTTCAGCAAGAACATCTTTCAGTTCAAGAAGAGACTTAGATGCAAGACTTTGTTTATGGTACATGGGGAGCTACTTTCTACAGGCCTGTAAAAAACAAACAAACAAAAAAAATCTGGCATAGGCTTGCCTTTGTCAGTTTATACACTACAACAATTCAAACATCTAATGTTGATTTCAATGAAATAACCATTGATTGCATTAAAAATACCTTCGTGCCTGGTAAGCTCTATCAATGGGTGACAAAACAACAGGTTTTCCTCAGTTTCCTACCAAGTACCTCACCACCATAAGCAAAATAGATAAATCAGCAACATTTACATTTTCATCAACTGTAGCTTCAACATCTTTAGACAGTTCCTTAATTTGTTGAGACATCATATTGTTTGAGAAAGCGATAGTATTGATTTTGTGGACATGTTCTTTCCCAAACATACAAAAGCAGTAACCTTAACACAAGGAGAATTTAAATCTTCAGCTATGTTTTGTTTTTTACCACATTTAGCTATGTGATGAGCAATACAGTATGAAGCCTCAATTGCATTTTCATTGTCTTTTCTGCCATCGTGTATGAAGTAAGAGTTGGACACTTTTCTAAGTACCAAAAATAATGTATTTGTTTTTACACATAGCATGTTTAGTTTCTAAATGTTGTATGAGTAGAGAGGGTTTCATACCACTATTGAATAATATGTCCCCATATACAACACACAAAGGCTTAGGACAGTCATCATCCTCCTACATATGAAAACCCATATTTAATATATACTTCAGAGTATTTTCTTTTCTTCTGTGTATTGTCTGAGGCATGCACCTTTATACTATCTCCTGGAATGGCTATACTCATCGCTGCATATACTCAACATATGTTGAAAAGTATTTGGCAACGGTTTATAATCCACATCAAGTTTTGGTTTAATCACTGGTTTTCAACCACTGATTCATAATTGACATGCTTACAAATCACTGACAATATTAACTGAAACTATGTTAAACACTAAATTTAAAAAGTTACTTGAAAAGAATCACATTTAAAAACAAAGTATTTACTTTTACTCAGTCAATAACTAAATTGATCAAACAGTCCAGCTTCAGATGTGCTTATATGTTTGGGGAAGTTCTAGTACCATTTCATATTGATTCTTCTGAAACTGTGCATAGTGATTGGTAGAAGAGTAGTTTGAGGGAAGGGTTCATAGCTATGCCCTCACCAACCATCCTTCACTAATGTGATCTTATTTTGAAGTGTCTCCACTAACGGTGATTCAAACTTAATATTTATTGTGCCATAACTAACCTCTTTCATTTCTTAAACTTTACTTGTTCTTTCACCATTAATGATTTTTTTTTCATGTACTCCTGAACAGCCCAGCCATGCACCCCTGGGGGTATGTGTACCGTTGCTTGAGAACCAAAGATTTAGGGTCACACACCTTTAAAATGTCTCTATTCAGAACCCTCAGAAGGGAAACCACCCTCAAGAGAGCATGTAATCTTGTTAACTCTCCTGTAATCCAAGCCCTTCCTTGCTCTCTCCCAATTTCATGTAATCTTTCTTACTTTCCCTCCTTAGTTCCAGATGCGTAAAAGATGATGCACAGTATCATTTTGAGTATTTTTCTCAGTTAGTTGAAATCTTGCTTCTAGATGTATCCTCTGGCTCAATCTTCTTTTTTTTTAATAAAAATTCTCTACAGTTTTGGATGTTCTTATGTCAATATGTTACACTATTAAATAATACAAAGTTTTTCTCATATTTGAGATGACAGTGATGCCATTGTTGATGATGAGCATTGGCAGTTTCTCACCAATAAGATTTCTATGTTGTGATTTGTAGTCACTATAATAATTTGGTTAATTTGAACCAGAGAGGTTCTTTGAGCATTGTTGTTATGTTCCAGTGCTGTCTATAGAACCTGATGTAACCATCCTGCTAATTGAATACATTCACTTACACTTATTCAAATAAATATATATATTTTTAAGATTTGTTTTATTTTTTTTTTTACAGAGTCAGAGAGAGAGAGAGAGAGAGAGAGAGAGAGAGAGAAGGGGAAGGCCCATAGCTGTTTTCACAGTTGTACATCATCAGTTTTAGACATGGTTTCATTCCACACAGGTGGGCATGGGACACACAGGGCAGGAGCTGGGCTAGGGGCCTCCTGCATGGGAGGCATAGTCCCTTGAGCCAGGGATGAAACTGGGGGCCAAGAACCAAATTGGGGGCCTCCTGTATGGGAAGCACACCTCAGTTCAGCATATGAATCCACATGGGTTGGGGCCGGAATTCAATTCTTGGTCCCTGGGCCTCAAAGCGAGCACTTAACCCGCTGAGCCATCCCGGTTTCCCCAATTAAAATAAATATTTATTAGTAACAAATATGAAACACATGCTCTTAAAACCCTTAAAAATTTTAAATTTAAAATATATATATTCCTTATTTTTAAGTAGCTCATAATTTTTTTTAGAAAAGTACATTCATAAAACATACTAAAGTTAAACTATTTTAAAGGTATCTGTGTTTAGTTATATTGACAAATACAATTAAAAACGAGTTTATAAATATGTTGTTAGATTGATAAAATACTTTTTTTAAAACAAATAATGTGGAGAAATATTCTTACCACAGAGAAGTAAAAGAAGCAGAAAAAGGTTAACCAGAAATTTACTTGAGACTCTTCAACCAGTCATTGCAGGTGTGTTTACAACTGCAGACCTGGTATCAAGTACAGTCATGCATAGAAGTCCCTAGACTTGTTTATAAAAGGATCGTGATGTATGGAAAAGATACAACTTTATCCAAAGAGAAGTCTGACATTTGTCATAGGCTACTGATGGTAATCTCTAGGTCCCTGGAATATTCTGCCTGATAAGAATGTCTGTTTTAGAGCTTTGGTTAATAGGCAATCTTATAATGTGACACATGATGGGGGCCTTGAAACTGGCTATATTAATTACGATCTCAGAGGAATCGAAGACCAAACCTACAGGAAGCTGAAAACTAAAGATCAGACTAAAGAGCAGCATATAATCAAACCCCAATAAAAACTCAGACACCAAAGGCTTAGGTGAGATTCCCTAGAGTTCACAATACTCTGAATATTGTAGCCAGAAGAAGTTAATACGGTGCAAAAATTTCTAAGGAGAAGACAATTGGAAGCTCTGTGTTTCAGCCCACCCTAGATTTCATGCTATAAATTCCTTCTTTTTATTGGTCCCGATTTGTTTTCTTTACTGTAATAAAACTTTAATTACTAGCATAATATTCTCCTGAGTTTTGTGAGTCATTCTAGCAAATTATTAAAACTGACATGGTCATTGTAAGGGCTGATTGCCAGGGTGAAAAAGCAAATAACTAACCCACAACCAGAAACAAATGATCCTTGGGCAGAGATTAAGATACCCATAACCCAGGACCAGGAATAAATGGTCCTTGGGTGGAGATTATAACATCCATAATTTATGAAAAATTATTCTCAGAAGGTTCCAACCTTGAGATACTGGTAATCAAGGTAACTGCAACCCAGATACAAAACCTAATGCTCCCTGATAGTTACCCATAAAAGCTCTCCCCACTCCCCAGATCTTGCTCACTCCATATTTGGAGTCAACCTGATGGGTCTCTTTAGTAAACATGCTTGTTAGCCTGAACTATTGGTGTGTTCCTCCCTCTGCAAACCATTCAGGCATGGACACCCACAAATTTGTAGTCAGCTGGTCAGAAATGAGGGTAACTTGTGGACCTATGTATTTGTATCTAATATCTGTAGTGAGGCAAATGTTGTGAAAGTCTGTGCCTTTAACTTGCGATGTATAGATCAACTCTGGATAGTTGATTTCAGAAGGCATCACAACCTAGAAAAAGTATTTTTCTTTATAATTTATAAACAAAGTAAAAGGCAAATAGTAACTGGTTAGAACAACATGTCACTGCCAATATTCATAAGATTTACCAATATTTAAGATTTAAAAAATTAGTTTTCCAAATATGAGTGTGCCTTCTCATTCATTGTATGGTACTTCAGGCAATTAAGAACAAGATGGGAAGAAAGAAATAGCAACTCCTCACTAAATCCTTTAGTGGAATTCCCATGAGCAGTCTGAAGTATGAACGTGGGGCACTCTCATTTGGTATTTTTTCTCCAGTGCCCGTGACAGTGCTACACATGGCAGATTACTGCCTTGGAAGAAAAATGTCCAAATATCTTTATATTTTCATTACCATTTAAACAATCAAGCCTGGAAGATGAATATTCGTGGAGTTTTCTCTAAAGAAATCTTCCAAAGTGAAGAGAACTCTTTGACCTGTGCATTTCAAGGTTTAGATTTTAGAGGGAGACTGAAGAGAGAAAGAAATAGTAGTTAAATGGTTATTCATAGAAATCTCCATTTTCCCATTTCAAGACTGGCTAAATAATAACAGGTTTCATTAAACAATTATGGGTGACATCAAAAGTAAAATGAGTTCTTTTGTCATTATCTCCTTATCTCCATTTCTTTTCACCCCATACATCTTCAAAGAGATTATATTTCAGACTGCTTCCTCACACAGGTGGGACACAGACCTATCAATTTAGTGATGGCAGTCTGGTGATTGCATCCAGATTGCCACTAAATTTTTACTTTCCTGAGTCACCATTTTGTCTATATTACTAGATGGGACCCAGGGATAGTAAAGAACCAGATGAAAGACTTACCAGAGAAGCATATGACTGTGTGTTGAGATCAATAGAACAGATCAACCAATCAGTACTGACTGAAATTTATTCACTCTTCCGAAAATATTCAAGGAGTCTCTAGCCCCAGCTTGAGACAAAATAAAACCTGCTGATAGAGATAATGCCTTAGAATTCTCATCAAGCCAAAATATCTGACCAGCAAACTACCCAGACATAAAGTGGACAAGAAACATTTCCCAGAATTCAGAGGAGCCAGAGGTCACTCTAGTCAGTGACTCATCTTTTTCATGTATGCTGAGATGACTCCAACATCAACAAATACCTTCTAAAAGACAGAATACCTATAAAACTTGTTAAGAGGCCGAAAGTATCTGAAGACATCATTAATAATTGGATGGGGATTAGACTAAATTTTAAATAGGACAGGACATTTTAATTTTGTGTTTACTGTTAATGTGAATGAATAAAAGTGGTTTAGAAAATAAAGAAAAGACTGGTTAAATCCAAAATAAAATAAATATGCTTTTTCTGCACTATTGTCTTATATACAGGTTGTGTTAATTTTCCAACCTACAAAACAAATTAATGACTGTTTTTGAATCTTCATATGTATTTGATTATATCTATCTATCTATTATCTATCCATCTATTTATCTATCATTTCTCTTTGAGTAATTTGTGTGTGTATATGTCCATGCCCAATATACACACACAAATTACTCAAATAATTATGATAGGTAGATAGATAATAGATAATAGATAATAGATAAATAGATGATTAGATTATAAATAGATGAATGTGCAGGTGATTTGATTATTTATAGATAGATGATAGATAGATAGATAGATAGATAGATAGATAGATAGACAGATAGATAAGTAAAAAGAAGTATAGAGTGGTAAAACTTTTATGAAAATTAAATTTTTCTAGATATCTTTCCCTTTCTTAAAACCCAGTAAACTAACAGTTTTCTATTCAACTAACCATAGAGGACTTGTTAATTGGCATGTCACTTATGTCCAGATGAATAGAATTTAGTTGCAGAAAGCATAGTTTTGGTGCTGAAATTTTTGATGCCAATTAAGACTTCAGATCCACAAACAGGGGCAGTAACATCCTATCATATTAGAAATAGGACATTATAGACCAGTGAGAAAGTAGACATAGGCAGTATTATAGTTTGGATACTGCTTTATTCTCTAAATGCATGCATCAGCTTAACAATAAATTAATTTATCAGTGAGTACTCTTGTATCCAAACACCTATTTCTTATAGGATTATAAATTCAGCTTTGAAATCCTAGTATCTGACCAAAAAGAAACACTACTGTTAATTTACATAAAGCACATAGCAGAGAAAAAAGATGAATTAATTTTATATCCTCAAGGTCACAGTGAATAAACTTTACAACTATTGATATTCTTCCAGTCTTAATTATTTGATATTTGCAATACAGCACAAACCAGAGTGAAGATTCTAAAACACTTGGTCTTTGATGTCTATTATAAAATCTATTAAAAATTTCTGGTCAAGATGGCGGAGTAGGTAAATGGTTAGTTCACCCCCTCTCAGAACCACATCAATTACAACCAAAGAGAAGAAGCATCATTGAGAATCACCTCAAGTTTAGTTAAAGAGAAGTTCTGTAACCAGAGATATACAAAAGAAGCCACCTCAAGACTGGTAGGAGTAGTGGAGACATGGAACAAGCTGATTCACAGCTGTCTTTGACCATTAAAAACCAAGAGAGACATCTCAGCTGTGGAGGTCCCACCCAAAGGAGCAAGGTGTCCCAGCCCCACACCAGGCTCCCCAGCCTAGGGTTCCAGTGCCAGGGAAAGAAGCCTCCATAATCTCTAGCTGTAAAAACCAGTGGAGATTGTGGCTGAGATGAACAGTGGCTACAGTCCTAGGCACTCCTCTTAAAACCCCCATGCACAAACTTCCTCACCAATGGACTCACTTGCTCTGAGCTCCAGTGCTAGGGTGGTGGATTGGGGGCACTGGGGACATACAGAAATGAGTTGTCCAGTTTCAGGATGAGGACTGGAGGGGCAGCTTTCCCTCAGATGAAGGAGCTGGGGGAAGCCATTGATTCTTTGTTTAGTTCTCTCCTGCCCTGCATGCAGACACAGGCTGACACCATATCTGAATCTCCATAAAACTAGCTGACACACTTCATTTGCCCCACCCCAAGTGATTACTAAAGACCCCATTTAACTGTCAGGCACACCCTAGACCCTTCTAGTGGCTTTTCTGTACAAACAACTTGTCTTAGCTCATGCTGCAGACATTCCTAAACTCTCAAAAGTTCACAAAACCTAAAAAACTCCATCTGGCTTTTGCATGACCTGTGCCTCTGGTTGAGCAGCCCTAGAGCTTGGCACTAGCAGCAGTCAGCCTTGGTTTACAGACTGGTCTGTGGGTACACCTGTGTGCCCAGTGGGGCAAATGGCAGTCATCTGAAGATTGCTTTGTGGTTCATACCAGGTGCCCTGGTATATGGCACAGGCTGTGACTGAACTTTGCCTGAAGCTAGTCCCCTCCCAGAGGCCCCAGAGTGGCACACTTGGTGGTCAACTTTGTACCAAGCAAAAGCATCACCTCACCACAACCTCCAAGGATGGCACACCCAAAAGGTAGAATGGGCAGGAACCAGAGCCCCGGTAAAGTCAACAATGTTCTGTAGGGTCAGTCCTTGCATAACAGCTTCTTCATTACATTTATGGCCAGTGCTCACAACTAATCACCCTGAAGGTCAATCCCTCTCATCAATGTGTAAACAGCAACAAGGCTCAACTATACACCAGAACACACACAACCCATACAAGGGATACACCTAGAGTATGTGGCTCTGGTGACCAGGGAGACTGAACCACTGGGTCTCACAGAATGCCTACTACATAAAACCACTTTACTAAGACCAGGAGACATAGCAGGCCTACCTAATATGTAAAAATATATATAGGGATGCAGTCAAAATGAGAAGACTAAGAAACATGTCCCAAATAAAATAACAGAACAAAGCTCCAGAAACACAAATAAAATAAATAGAAACAATCGACTAGATGCAGAGTTCCAAACACTGGTTATAAGATTGCTCTATGATCTCAGGGAGAACTTCAATGAAGAGACAGGAAACATAAAAATAAAGATAGCAAACATAAAAAAAATAACCACTCATAAATAAACAACACAAGAACTGAAATGAATAATACACTAGAGGAAATCAACAGCAGATTAGATGAACCAGAAGATGGAATCAGTGACTTAGAAGATAAAATAACAGAAAACATCCAAACAAAACAGCAAATAGAGAAAAAATATCCAAAAAATAATGACAGTCAAAGGAGCCTCTGGGACAACATCAATGTTACCAATACATCACAGGAGTACCAGGAGATGAGTGAGACCAAGTAATTAAACACCTATTTGAAGAAATAATGACAGAAAATTATCCGAACCTAACAAAGAAAATACGCATACAAGCTAAGGAGACACAAACAGTCCCAAAAGATGATCCCCAATAGTTCTATACCAACACACATCATAATTAAAATACCGAAGATTAAAGACAAAGAGAGAATTTTTAAAGCTGAGAGAAAAGCAGTTAGTTACCTTCAAGGAGCTCCCATGAGACTGCTAGCTGATTTCAGAACAGAAACTGCAGGTCACAAGGAATTAGCAGATAATAGCCGAGGTAATGAAAAGCAAAGGTCTATATTCAAGATTATTTATCTGTCCTTTGATTCCATCACTAAGAACTAAAGAACTTTTCCAAAAAAGAGTTTAAAGAGTTCACCACCAAGCCAGTAGTATAAGAAATCTTACAGTGACTTCTTTAAGAAAAATAAATAATGATATGAATAATAAATGGCAATAACTACATATCTATCAACAGTTACTTTAAATGTAATTGGATTAAATGTTCTAATGAAAAGATAGGGTGACTGAATGAATAAGAAAACAAGACCCTTACATGTGCTGCCTATAAGAGACTCACTTCAGATGATAGACACATTAAGATTGAAAGTAAGGGAATGGAAAAAGGTACCACATAAAAAAAAAAATCTGGGTAACAATACTTATCCCAGATAAAATAGACTTAAAAAAAAATATTACGGTATAACAAGAAACAAAAAAAGACCCCATCACCTTACTTCTGGGTATTTACCAAAAGACACCCAGGGGACAAATGCATCCATATGTTTATGCAGCATTGTTTACAATGGCTAAAATTTGTAAGTAGCCTGGGTGTCTTGTCAGTGGATGAATGGATAAAGAGTAGGTGGTACATATATCTAATTTACAGCAGCATGGATTGAACTGGGGAGTGTTGTGCTAAGTACAGTATGTCAGAGAAAGACAAATGCAATGTGATTTTAATTATATGTGGAATCTATAGAACAAACAAAACAGAAACAATCTCATAGATACAGAGAATATTCTGATGGTTGCCAGATTGGGAAGGGTTTGGGGCATGAGTGAAAAGGGGATAGGAATTACGAAAGTTCACATTGATTGTTATACATTACTCATGGGGACGTAGAGTAAGGAATATAGCCAATTGCATTGTAATAACTATGTATGGTGTCTGGTGGATACTAGATTTCTCACATGGTAGAGAGGAGGATGGGTGGCAGGGTAAAACAGGTGAAAGGGTAAGAAGTACAAATTGGTAGTTAAAAAATAATCATGAGAGTGTAAAGTATAGAGAATATAATCAATAATACATAAACTCCAGCATTATAAAATATCATTTTGTTTTAAATTTAGTTACCAAAAGAAGGGAGAGTGTAGCAAAAAAAAGTGAGTTAAAAGTCTTAGAATATATAAACATATAAAATAGACTTTTAAATTAATGTATTTCATGGTTTGATTACAGTACAGTTAGTGTAGTTCATAGGCTTCTGTCACCTAATCAGCAAGAGTTGATTATCATTTTAAATCTGAGGAGTTTCTTCTTACCCTTTCTTTCTTAGAAACTCATACCACATCATGTTTACAGTGGACACTTCTACACCACGGTTGGAAACCACACAGAACAAAACAAAAGAAGAAAGAGCTCTGAATCAACAACTTGTTTTTTTATTGCCATCAGTAAAACATTCAAGTATTATCAAAATTAACTTTGATTTTCATTGGAAATTTTTATTTATCTGTGGGGTTTAATTGCTAACATTAAATCTGCCCAAGTTGTTACCTCAGAATTGTCTAGTATTAAGGAATTGCCTGGAATATTGAAGTTGTTTCATAAGTTTGGGTAAGTAGATTATACAAACAATTGAATTAATTATTTGTGTCAATAATCTAACAAAATATATTTTCCATATAGGGAAATCTTCATTTAAAGAGGCCCTTCACCTACCAAGTTCTGAATAAAAATGTTATATATGTCTTATCCTCCAGATGCAGTTCTTTGTATTGCATTAGCCTAAATGCTATTAGGATGCTTAGACACTCATAATGAAACTATCTAAACTAAGTACCTGTTTAAGTTCTTTGCCTGGAAATGCTTTCATTATCAGTATATTGCTCCTTCAGTATTTAAATGCTGCACTATTTTAGCAGTGCATGCCAGAATTAGACGTGGATGTTGAATAGTTCAAACTGTTACACATGATAAGTGTCTGCTTTCATTGTTTCCTGAGAGGTTGTGTCACTTCTTGCTGCCTCGTGAAGAGCTGAAACTATATATAAAGTCAGAAATGTGTTTGCCCTCTGAATTTCACAGCAAAATAAAGCATAAAGAATAAATCATCCTTGATAACAAAAATAATGTTCTCTGAGGAACTCTTCTCACATAATACAAAGAAAGAGGAGTAAACGTTTCAATTTTTCATCAGAATCTGTTGCTTAATGTGATTAACAATGATCATTACAGCCCTACAAAAAAAATCAAACTAATGCTGCATTGTTATCTTTCAAATGAGTTGGAGTCATTGGTCATGTTCAGAAACAGAAAGTAATGCTTCTTTAATCAGATAAACACGAATAAATCTATAGTCTATGAGATGTATTAGAAAGTGTGTTCTTGAACAAGAGAAAAGTAGCTTGAAGAGCCAAGCAAATGTACATTTTCACAATAAACTACTACTCAGCAATAAGAAAAGATGAAATACAGCAATTTGTGACAACATGGGCAGACCTTGAAAACATCTGATTAAGCAAAATAGACTGAAAAGTCAGACTGAAAGAAGAAAGAAACATATGACCTCATTATAGATGGAATATAAAATTGAAAGAAAGAAAACTCACAGACATAGTCAGTGGTTTGGTGGTTGCCTGTGGGTAGGGGTGGGCAGGTGGGGGAAGGGCTGGGGGGAAATGGAGTGGGAGCATCAAATGTTAATAATAATAATAATAATATATAATATTAAAATAAACTAAAAAATATATAAAAAACTGGGGAAGCCAGGATGGCTCAGTGGGTTGAGTGCTCACTTTGTAGCGCATGGGACCAAGGATCAAATCCCAGCCCTTGCCCGTGTGGACCCACATGCTGAACTGGGGAGTTCCCCCAGCTCAGTTCTCTCTCTCTCTCTCTCTCTCTCTCTCTCTCTCTCTGTCAAAAACAATTAAAAAAAAGAAATAAAAAAATTGTTTAAAAAATATATAAAAAACTAACTATATTGAAGTCAATCACACAATTAGTTGGAGGGTTGAGTTAACTTAAAGTATTCTACTAGGGTGATGCACTTATCAAATTTTTTCTTATACTGTTGTCCTTATTTTAATCTTACATATCTCATGGCTTTAACATTATGTGTTCATAAATTTAAAACATATTTTTCTTATTTTCCCCATGAATTCAATAATTATAGTGAATTTCTTCATCTCTGATAATGACTTTCTTTAAGATTATTTTGTCTGGGGAAGCTGGGGTGGCTCAGTGGGTTGAGTGCTCGCTTTGCAGCCCCGGAGACCAGGGATCAAATCCCGGCTCCGGCCCAGGAGGACCCATATGCTGAGCTGGAGTGTGCCCCCAGTTCAGTTCTTGCCGGGGCCTATGTGGGAGGCTCCTGGCCCAGTTTCTGCCCTGAGCAGCCCTATGCCCACCTGTAGAGTGAAACTATATGGAAAAACTGATACTGTCAGCTATGGAGACTGCTCTGGGACCTCTCCCTTCTCTCTGTCTCTCTCTTTCTGCCTCTCTCTCTGTCAAAAACCAATAAAAATAAATATTTTAAAAAAAGATTATTTTGTCTGACAGATAACTACACCATATTTCTTCTGATTGAAAAAAAAAACATCAAGCAAATGATTTAAGTCTTTTTAAAATTTTATTTTTCCTCTTTTTCTTTACCAAGTAGGTTTTAGTATCATTTCTAAAAATTTAAATCAAATGCACTTCAAAATAATAATAATAGCAAAATAATATAACCACACATCTTTGTACTAAGACAGAACTGTCCTAAATGCTTTATATACATAAATTTATTCAAAATAAATATACCTGTAAAGAAACACCTCTTCTAATGTCATCTGATTTATATACTATTGGAAAACCATTTCTAGTAGTTGGTCTATAATATAAAGAAATAAAGTAACATCAAATCAAGGAAATTTAACTCTGTATTTTAAATTTGCTTTTTTTTTTTTAAGTTTATTCAATAAAAGAGAGGCCACTACACACATGACCCTGGGGATATAAAATTTAGAATCTTCCTTCAAGGAGCAAACAAACTAGTAGAGAAATTGATGTTCTAGGGGTTTTCCCCCATTTTCAAAACTAAGACAACTTATGTAATCTCTGATAGTGTCAAAATCTTCAAAATAAAAATGAAGATATATAGATTCCTACTATAAGTTTGTAAAAAGAAATATTATGTAACATGGCTTAACCTAGAGAATGCTTCTTAATAAATGGCTGTTAAAGTTAGATAAGTCATTGAAATATTAATTCTTCTTGGAAGTTTAAACATCTAATAGGGGAAGCTTCTTCACATTCTGGATTAAAACAGAAGAATATCTGGAGATCAATATAAGTCAGAAACAGGGGGATTCCAGGATAGCTCGACAGGTTGGGCACTTGCCTTGCAACAGTGAGGTTCAAGGATTGAGTCCTGGTCCCAGCCTATGCAAGCCCATATGCTGAACTGCGGTGCAACCAGTAATGGCTGGGATGGCAGTGAAGGTTCTTGCTCCTCATATGGGAGACTCCAAGTTGGGTTCCCATTCCACGTAGACCCACATCCACCTGTGTGGAATGAAACCATATCACAACTAATGATGTACAACTATGGAGACTACTCTGGGCCCTCCCTACTTCTCTTTCTTTTTCTTTCTCTCTCTCTCTTTCTCACACCTTCTCTCAAACAATAAAATAATTTTTTTAATTAAAAATAAAAGAAACTGACAGGCATAACATCTAAATAGTAGTGATAAAAACTTTCATTTTCATAATTTTGTCTCATTCTAAACATAAAATGTTCTCATGTAATAAGCTTTATATGAGAACATCTATTCCCCTCTTGACATAGGAGAGGTTCTAACATTATAAATAATATGAAATTGTATTGGATAGATCTCACATAATCATGTCATTAGGATTTGAAGAGCACTTGTCTGCTTTCTGCAACGGTAATGAATTTCAAATCAATGCAGTAAAAACCTGATAGATTTTGAAGGCTTTTCTGTTAGACTCCCATGTCATTTGAAGTTGCTACTCACCTTCCCCTGCCACCCCATCTTCACCAACTGCTGAATTCCGAGAGGACAAATGCAAAGCCACGTTCTCCACTGTTTGAGAAACTTTGCTGTTACAATTGTCTTTCCCATCCTCCTCAGTTATTTCATACTATGCATTTGTTTTATGAAGTACAGAAAAATAGAGTTTTTTTGTGGGGGAGTTTTCTAAAATACTGGGGATAATCTAATCTCTTCCTTCCCATGAATTTACATAATATGATGTTTTCTGACATTTTCTTCCACCTAATGACACTAAAAATAGTAAGTTGCCTTAGGTCATAGGAGCAAAAATTCAAATTATAACATAGGTGTAAGAGTCAAAGTCAATGAAATATTAAGGAATAATTAATTAAAAGAAATTTGTGAGAAGACAGCAACCTCAAATCTGAAGGAAAAATCTTAACAGTAAAAGCAGAAAGACAATGAGAAGTTGATAATTATCACTCACCAAGAGGCAGGAAAACCAGAACATCATCAAAAATGATATATGAACTTTGGATAATTGCATGGGTAAGTTTTCAGTTCAAGACAATGAGATTTGAGGGACTGAATTTTACAAAAGTAGGAACATTTAGTAAACAGGTTATTTATGACTATTAAAGCATTTTAGATCATGTGTTACTAAGACAGAAAAACATGAACAACTTCATAAAATACACATAACTGAAACAAGATTTGAGCAAAATATCTCTGTGATGTATGGAGACACTTTGATAAACCTTCATCAAGAGTCACTAGAATTAAAAACATAAGTTTTGACCAGTGAAGTGTAATCTATTAGAAATCTATTTAAGAAATTGACATCTTAAAGTGATAATTTTTTTCCCCATATCCAAGACCCTCTATAAATGCTGTGTTTCCTAGATGTTTACTTTTGAGATGGAAGTGTGGAAAGACAGGAGAAATAAAGCATTTTTTTTATTTCATTTAAGGAGTTTCTCTTATAGTGTGTGCATAGTTATATCAAACTTTAATTATACAGTATAAGAAGTATTTTCTTCAAAAAGTTAACTCCCCACAATTTTTATAACAGGCCCAATGAAGTGAAGTTACTGATGAATGACCACATATCTAAATTTGTTGAAATTCTTGATTCCAATGTCAAAAATCTAATTTGGCAGGATGGGAGGATGAATAGGCAGAGTACAGATGATTTTTAGGGCAGTGAAACTATTCTGTACAATACTGTAATGGTGGATACACATAATTATACATTTTTCTAAATCCATAGAATCCATTCAGTGGACCAAGAATGAACTCTAATGTAAATGTTGGGTGATTATGGTGTGACAGTGTAGGTTTATCCATTGTAACAAATATACCACTCCAGTGGACCACATTGAGAATGGAGGAGGCTGGACATGTGTGGGAGCAAGGGGTATATGGAATATACCCCTGCACATTCTGCTCAATTTTGTCATGAACCTAAACAGCTCTAAAAAATAAATTCTATTTGTTTAAATATAACACTAATTCAGAAAACTTTAAAGAGTTGTTGTAAGGTGTGTGTCACCACAATAGTCAAATGATCTCCAAGACACCAGAAATAAGGGACTAGACCAGGGGTGGCGAACCTTTTGGCGATTGAGTGCCAAAGTTTATGAAATAAGAGTATACTCGCTCAACTCGCATGCCAACCCATCGAGTGAGATAGAGGTATCAATTATTTTTATGTCTATAAGAACATAAACAATTTTTTAAATGGTATTCACAGCTCCGCGTGCCGAAATAATTGCTCCGCGTGCCACTTTGGGCACGCGTGCCATAGGTTCGCCACCCCTGGACTAGACTATCACCAGACTGTCTGCCTTTCTGTCTCTCCTCCTGTCCTTCCTCCTCACACCCATGAGACTTTCTTGGTTTGTTTGGGGAAGCTGGTCTTTAATGTAGAAAACAAGTGCTGCAGCACAACCATCTCACTGTTAGTCGTGGGGTAGGAACACATTTCTCTATGCTGATTTTCAGAGTTCCAAGACAGGCCTCTAAAGATCTTAGCTGGCCTGGACTCCCATTTTCATTACCACCAGGATCCCAGGGTAATAGAGATGAGTCCCACAAAAACCACATGGTAGGTGTGGGGAAAATAGCTCTTCCAAGAAGACGTGGGAATGTGTGCTAAATAGATCTGCAATCCTTTTTTGGGAAAGATTTCTTTTATTTTTTATTGACAGAGACAGAGAGAGACAAAAAGAAGTGGTGGTGGGGGGGGGGGTGCACAGAGCCGTCTCCATAGTTGTACGCCAACAGTTTTTAACATGGTTTTGTTTTCACACAGGTGGGCAGAAGCTGCACAGGGCACGAATTGGGTTGGGGGCCTCCCACATGGGAGGCATGCCCCCTTGAGCCAGGGGCCGGACCAGGGGGCAAGAACTGAAGTGGGCGCCTCCTGCATGGAAAGCACACCCTAGTTCAGCATATGGGTCAGCACTGGCTAGGACCTGGATTTGATCCTTGGTCCCCCAGGTTGCAAAGTGAGCACTTAACCTGCTGAGCCATCCCAGCTTCCCCTGCAATCCTTTTTTATGTGGCTCTATCTCTTATTTCATTTCAAAGGAGAACAGCAGCACACTTGGCAACTCTCTTACAACAATAAGCCTTGTTAGATGTACATTCAGCCTTTCTGCTTATAGTGGTTCCATGACCTGTTCTTATTGCTAACCTCCCTGCCTGACGTTAACAACATAATTGCTTGTGAAGCAATAGGTACGAGGAAAGCTCCAGCAGGACTCTTTGTAGAGCATTAGTTTTTAAACTGCTGAAATACACCCTAAAGGTGTGGATAAAAGTCTTTAAGTAATGATACTTAGAGCCAGCTTAACAATTCACGCTGCTTTTCTCCTGGTCAAAAACCAACGAGAGAAGAGAGCATCATATGCTGTTTATTTCTTTCAACAGATTGTTGGTATAAAAGAGCAAAAATTTTGAATTGTTTAAAATGCTCCTTGAAAAACTGAAGAGGGCCAAAATTACCTTCCTTTCAATTTTGCAAATAGAGTGAATGATACTACCACTTACATCTAATGAAGAATTTCTCTAAGTGTGGTCTTGGACCAACTGCATGAGAAGTGCTAGGATTCTTGTTAAATGTACTGAATTGAACCTTTATGGCTTGATCTCAGTACATGTTCATTGAAAAAATAAAGAAAACCCCAAGTGATTTTTATGGACATAAAAGTTCAAAAACCATTGAAAGTGTGACTCTTCTATTATATATATTTAAATACATCACCAGCTTTCACATATCTACTTCACGATCAAATCCTATTAATTTTTTTCAGTAGAGCTTTATTCATTCAGCACACACTCTTTGAATGATTAATATGTGTGGTGGAGTGTCTTTTTCCCCCTTTTATCTGCATCAATGTTAATAAAATAATAATTAAAAATAACTAGATAACTATTTCTTCATTCATATTTTCCCACTTCACTTACTTGATCTTTCGACCACTGAATAAATATAAAGCATTTATGTCATGCCATATGCTTTGTAGATGCTGTGGATACAAATGAATCAAGCACAGTCCGTATCCAGGCTCACAGCACAGGAGTAACGACAGACTCTTGAACTTACTCTGCTGCAGAGGGATGAGAACTATAATGCTCAAGACGCTGTGAGTGCAAAAGCAGCAATTAGTGAGAAAACATTGTAATGAGTTTTTGAAAGCATATAACTACTCCAAATATTATAGTTATCTTCATCTGGTTCTAATAAACTTATCATCTGAAATCATTGTTTCAATCAATCAATAGAATTAACCTGAAAACCTATAACAAAGAAGGAAAATGCTCTAAGTACTAATGGGAAACATAAAATTATAAGATTTGTTTTTAAGTTTACTGAGATTGTTAATGAGGTAACATAGCATTAAATAGAAAGATATTTAAACACCCTAAAATGAATTTCTACTATTCAGTGAAGTGAGTCTAAAATATTCATAAGTAACTTCAAAACCTTTTGCTGTGGTTCAAAACCTTTATGAATAATCCTAATTTCCTCTGTTTGATTTCTAGAGCTCTTATCAAAACCTACCCAACAATTCCTGGTAAAGAGTTCTCCTTCATCTTTTTTCTTTCTGTCTTTCTTTCTTTTGAGCTTTCTCTTATATTTGTTAGTTCCTGGACACTCATTATTTTTCTGAAAAAAACACATTATACCAAATTTCCATTTGCTGTAGAAATCTCAAAAGCCAGTTAAGAGAAACCACACTGCTGCATATCTAAATAAGTATTTTTGTTTTATTTACTTGTTCTGAGCTATCCTCTCAAATGCTGTACCTTCCAGTTCTTCCTTTTTCCAGAGCTACACTTTGCCTCAATCCTTATTTGACCAACCTCTACCCATTCATCAGGTTTCAGTTTAAATGATCAGCCTTAAAACTCCCTAATCCTCTTCTTCAAACCCAAATGGTTCCCCTGTGCTTGCTTTGGCAGCACATATATCAAATAAGTTCCCTATTATATTTCCTCTAGCAAGTTGGACTTTCCCTTCAGAGCAAATATAACAATTTATATTGTAGGCCAATATACATGTTCATTTAATATCTCTCCTTTAAAATGTAATTCCATGAGAACCAGGATGGTAATTTTTAGTCACTATTGTGCATATAACACAAAAGAACTTGGCTGGCTTTCTGTAGGTGTACCAAAATTTATTTGGAGTGAATAAAGTACAAAAATAAATGTTCAAATTGTGTTATAAAGAACTCCCAATATATTGGAGAATCAATGTCAAACTTCGGTATGTAATATCTTAAGTACATTTGCACTTATTAATGCTCACATTTTGCAGTTAAGAATTAGAGTATGCATTAATTCAAATTGTTATGCAACTAGAGTTTTTATGAGTGTATGCGTTGTATATGCAATTAAATTATGAAACAATTAAGGTTAAGGGATTCTGCCTTGTGCACGTTCTGCATTGCGTCGAGTATTTAGGATGACATTGAGCATATTTTACATTCATAGTACTGCTTAGCAAATCAAATTGAGCTGAATTGAATTGCAATAAATCAAAGGAAAAACTTTCATAACATTTTGCCTTCTGGGTTTGGCAGATAAAACACTGAAGTGCTAGTTAGAATTACTGTATTTAGCTCTCAACTAGCTAGTGATTTGGAACCATTTGAAAGCTTTCCAGTTCTCCATCTAGAGAATGAGGATAATCCCTGTCATCTTCGGAGGATGCCATGAAGATTAGATACCATCTTTACATTTTAAAAAAGCTTAGTAAATGTGAAGTATTGTCATTCAGTACCTCAGCAGGTTAAGCACAGAGCTGCAAGTGGTATAATTAAGATCTAATTCGTATAGGTGGAAGTTAAGATGGAGAAAGATACTTAGAGGAAGTTGTAAGATAAAATTTTGTGATTTTGCTACAGTTATCTTTTTAGCTCAGAAATATTCAGATGTCTTTGGATCCTTACCTGTTTTAAGATCTTAGAGAAGACTTGGAGGCTTACACTAATATTGTGTAAAACATATCCACCCATGATGAAAGTTTGTTGGTATTATCTTTATCCAGTTGTATTATGCAAGCTTCAAAATTAATGAAGCCAGCTAAACAGTATTTCTAATGATCCTCTGACATATATTTGTCTACTGAGATATTAATCTATTGAGGAAACTATTCCTCCCCCACAGTATGAAACTATTGATTATACTCCCACTTTTACCACAATCCCATATCATAAGATTGGGCAAACAAGTGTACATATGACCCAAGGAGAGCCAAAAAGAAGTACGTTAGGTGAATCAAAAGGGATATTTATTACACAGGAGAAAGAGGCCTTTAATAATATTCCACAACTTTCTCTTATAAGCCTGGATCAACTATAGAATTACATCATTGCCACATATAGAGAAGCTGCCTGAGAATAAAGTCACCACAGTAGAAAGTAGAACAGAGAAATGGAGAGAGAAAAAGATATTCGATGACAAAATTGGGAAAGTGCAAACATTTGTTTCTCTAACCACTATCCATTATTAGATTTCCACACAGTTATGTATAAATGCTTTGCCTACATCTTAAATTTGAGTTGGGTTTTATAACCTGCACCTGAATAACCCCTTCTTATAAATGCTACTTACTGTAAAATAGGACTGTTCAGTCCCATCTTTATTTCCCCCTTCCCTATCAATAAACACAATAACAATCTTTGTAATTTGAAAGCTTTATCGGTATAATTTCTCCAAAAACCTCTGAAATGATAGACTATCTGTGTCGTGAGTAAATAGAAAGCCTGAAAACAAAAATTCCTTTTGATCATGTTTAGCCTAAGTTTAGTCATGAAAAATAAGTGGGTCATGCTTGACTAATTTATTATCAAAACATTTTCTTTGAGTGTCACTTGAATAAATTGTCCTCAAATAAAGAAACTCAAATAGAGATATATTCATATAATGCTATGGAGAGGGATTGGTACTGAACTACTGTCAGTGCCTGAATTTCCAAATGTGACCATCTGGTGTGTGTGATCCTTCTGATAACATAAACAGAATCATAAATATCAGCCCTGAAGAATC